>BLKR01015901.1:0-45399 GCA_011170035.1 Teleogryllus occipitalis
GGAAGCAGTCAATTTGACGGTAGTCGGGTGTTTAAGATAAATCGATCAATATAACAATTTCAAGTGAATGAATGTTTTCGAAATTTTCACATATACTTTAAATGATACATTTAAAGTCAAGTACTCACAATGGCTTTTTCATCATTCTAATAAAGATAACATTACTTCTATATGTAGTAGCCGTCAAAATGACGGCGTCAGTCGTTCTAGTGTTAACAAACGGACTATGGATATCGCGCGATCTTTCCTTCCTCAACTTTATTCCCTTGCCTCCCTTTACACCCACACACACACACCCACATGGTGTGAGATTAGGCGGAAGCTGATAGCTTGTCCTGGCAGAGGTGATATCTGTGAGAGGAAAATCCGCAAACCGAGGTTTATGTGACTATATTTGGTCTTTATTTTATAGGCAGAAAATTCAGTTTTGGGATAGCAGTTTTACATCAAAATAATTAAATATTTTTGCAATATACTAAAATGTGTAATACACAAAGAGAAACGTTTCCTAAATGATTCTTTCCATCGTGAGGCTGGAGTTAAAATGTCAAAAACAAATAAATACAATATGTAAATTTATTTTCTTCAAACAACAGTAAAAACGTATGTGACTATTGGGGGAGTATAGTCTGTGCACGTTTTTTAGCTCCCCAATCTCTTCCACGTCCTTTTATTAAACTCGCACATACTTGAATGATGAATAAAAGCACCAACAAGGCGAGTTTACTAACATCTTAGAACTAAACATTTTCACTTCAGAGTTAGAAAACTTATTCGCATCATTAAACAAACTGCTGATTTGATTTTTTAGTATTGCTAAGAAAACAGCAACCCACACCCCAGCTCTTCTTCTACCACAATTAGCACAACAGAGAACAACAAATGTAATTTATATCACGTGTCACTGGCGCATAGACTGGCACCAGAGATCACATTTCAGAGGGGTGGAACACCGCCATGTCCAGGGTTATAATAAGCTATACACTCACGGTCCACTGAACGCAGTAGTTGATGCGCCTGAGACGAGGTTAAAATTAAGAATTGTGGCAAATAATGTTTCAGTAAAACGCCTGAAAGGAAACATGTTGATAATGACTCAAAAAAGACAACTATTGTTAATACAATATTTAACTCTTGAACCCATATACCACTAAATTTAAATAAAGTGGCTGAGCTTTTTTATATTCCATCTGAACCGTATTTCATGGCGACTGACTGCTTGTTGGTTTTACAACTGAAAGGGGCGAAATTTATGTAACATTTTATAATGTAATAAGTGAGGTCTCCGTTTCATAACAATTGAATGCATCATGTTACAGGTTAACACTCCGTTACTCGCGTAACTAGAAAGGATGGGCTAACTCGTCCAGGATATCTGAATACCCCATCCTTAGATAACTAAAATATGAATCAAACAAGAGAAAAGAAGACATAGTAGTCTCATGCCACATAAAATAAGGCATTAACAAACAATATGTTCAGTAGAGTACAATAATGTTTTTCAAATATTTGTACCAACAATAAACATAAAAAATGGCTTCCTTTAAGCTTCACTGAGAAAATATAAAACGATTTGCTTACCAGAATATCCAAGACATAATAATAATAATAATAATAATAATAATAATAATAATAATAGAATGGTTGAATATATTCCTGTTGATCCAGTTTTTTATATTCAATATATATATATATATATATATATATATATATATATATATATATATATATATATATATATATATATATATTGAATATATTCCTGATATCATCGTGGATTGATCCTATTTGGTCCAATAAATTTAAAAAGAACCATCTTTCTACAATGATAATAATAATAATAATAATAATAATAATAATAATAATAATAATAATAATAATAATAATAATAATTTAAAAAGAAAGATCTCAAGGCATCCAAAGACTTTGAGCGAGATCTGGAGTGTGAAGTGTGTGTATTACGTTGAACCCCGCAACATCCTAACTCGACGTGTGTGTGTGTGTGTGTGTGTGTGTGTGTGTGTGTGTGTGTGTGTGTGTGTGTGTGTTGGTGCGCGGTAGGTGAAGCGCTACCGGTGGCAGCGACTGCTGCTGTCAAGTGTGACGTTTAACTGCACTTACGTAACAGACGATGTTGCCAGGATCCCCATGAAAAGGAAATTGATTCAGATAAAGCTTTGGACTTAGCACAAAACCGTATGAACGCAGTATTAAATTTACACTTTCTGTTAGATACATAGTTGTATGGTGATTTCGTTGGTGCTTTGTCCTATTCGACTGTGTCGCGGAAATACTTCAATATAACTAATTTTCCGGTACATTCTCACTCCTTTCAGTAATGTCTCATAAACTTACTATTAACTTATCTAATTATAAATACGAGGTCATTTTTTTTCATTCTGTGGTCGAGTCTTTAATTCTGTGATCGAGCCCGCTAGATATGTAGAAAGATTTGGGAATGTGCATTGGGGATGGTTGGTTGGTTGTTCATGATTCCGGGCGCGTGAACAGCTTAGGTCATTAGTCCCGTACGTGTAGTGCATGTTTTTTTCCTCGGGAGATGGCAATGATCTTCCCCCGCTGGATGGCGAGATCCGGCACCGACCTACCGTCGGCTAGCGGGGTTTCCCCCTAACCAGGACTCTCCCACCAGCGGGGCACCGCCCCTGCCGGGACAAGCTCTAAGCTCCCGACCGGTCTCCTGGCATGTGTGGTAGTGTACTGCATGTTAGTGTAAGTGTGTAAGGGGAGATGATTGGGCAAGAAAGAGGCAGGAAAGATCGCGCGTAATAAATTCATTCTTTCTTTTTGTTATAGACCATCGGAGGTTGCTCTTATATAGGTTTTAATTTCTTTACAAGTATCTTGTACGCAAAAATTCATAATAAAAAGAAGATCTTGCTGTTGAGACTGTACAATCTTGTTCAATGTTTCATCCGCAACACATTGATGAACTCAAGAAACACTTTCGAGAATAATATCTCTACCCTTACCATAGCAATACCATGGTCATTTACATCCTGACAATTCATTCCGAACAAGTATCTGATGGTGGTCAGAGAGTTCCCGCAACGTTATAATCAAATGAATAGTTCGACAATAAAATCCATATTGAGTTGCATGTAAAACCTTGATTTCGACCAGTAAACAAAATCTCAGCTCAAATCCTCAAAAATAATAAGGAACTATGAAAATGAGTACTAAAGCCCTTTAAGACGAACCTGTCCAATTTATCAAACACTTGGACGAACTATATATGCTTTCCTTTTGTGCTTGGCATCTGACGTGTAAAAATGTTAAATATAGCGTTTTAAGTGGATTGTGAATAATTCATTTAAGTTGTAAGTTGTTGAATTTAACATGTTTATGCGAAACACTGAAACCTTAATCTGCAAGCAAAAACCTTCCAATGAGTATCTGCTGAAAATTTTAATGATTTTCAGGCTGTGGTAATTGGGGTGATTTGTCGTTCTTTACGGAACTTCATAGAAACATGAACAAGTATAGACTTCATACAATCTCCAATCATCCTTGGACTTTGTATGTAATTTACTTGAAGAATTCCAATCTCGTTGAAAATGGAAACCTTGAGTACTGCATAATGCGTCTCTTAGAATTCATGCAATGCTGCCATTTTATCCTTTCACCTGCCATTTTGAAGCTTCCTGGCTCTCTGCAATCACCTCGTTAGTGTGATTGTTAGGGAATGAAGTGTCAACCATTCCCAATGCAGAATTCTGATAATCCTTGGAATATTTCTTAAACGATGACGAAAACAGAAAATTAAACTCCAAATAGAAATGTTTATCAATATGTAGTATAACAATATTTAATGACCGGTAGCGGTAGCTCAGTGCATCAACTGATGTCACTGCAGCGCCTGTGACCGGGAGGTCCTAGGTTCGAGTCCTGACGGCGGCAGGATTTGCGACACTAGCTATTCAGCTAGGTCGAATGCAGTCGCTGTCTGGAGGAGAATTCTAGCGGCCGGCTGCTCTGATCGGTAGTTCTCCGTGGTTTCTCCGATCAACACCAGGCGAATGCCGGAGCAGGACCCTAACAAACGGGCCACGGACCGCGCGCGATCTGTTCTTCCTCTTCCTTGTCTTATTCTCTGCCCTTACACACACACTTAAACTAACATGCACTACACTACCACATATTCCGGGAGACCGGTCGGGAGCTTAGAGCTTGTCCCGGCTGGGGCGGTGCCCCGTTGGTGGGAGAGTCCTGGTTAGGGCGAAACCCCACTGGTCGGCGTCGGATCTCGGACCTATGGGATTTTCTCCAAGCAGATATCTCCCATCAAAAGAAGATCTCCCCAGCCGGGACAGGCTGTAAGCTCCCGAGAGGTCTCCGGGCATGTGTGGTAGTGTACTGCATGTACGTGTGTGTAAGGGGAGAGGATAGGACAAGGAAGAGGAAAGAAAGATCGCGCGCCGTCCGTGGCCCGTTTGGTAGGGTACTGCTCCGGCATTCGCCTTGTGTTGATCGGAGAAATCACGGAAAAACTGCCGATCGGAGCTGTCAGCGGCTAGAATTCTCCTCCAGACAGGAGCTTGTAAGCTGTTCTTCAGCGTTTTTATCTAATCTTAATATAAGACAATTCTCAATTAGTTCCGAATATTTTGTGACAAACCTTCTACAATTTCATTTGATTCATATCCCATTTTTGCACCCTTGAGAATGTAAATGTGCAAAGTCGAATATGTATGTGTTTCCGTTCTCTAACATTACTCAGAGTTCTGGTTTTCTTCGTATTCACTTAGTGTTCTTAAAATTAGTTCGAAGGTAACACTTTACGTATGTTTGCAAATTTATTATTAAACACTAATTACGAAAGTTTAACACGTAATACGAAACACTTCACTTCTTATGTTCAAAGCAGTACCTGATACGAAGAAGAAGCTGTCAATAATTGATAGTTCTAATGCGTGTTTCATATATTCCATAACATGCCATCCTAGTAGAAGAAAATTTCTGGTGTTTAATCAACGGAATATATAGATCTATTTGGGTGGCGTTGGTTTAATTCTTCGTCTACTCGCTAAGATCGCAGCGCTAAAACACGCTAAAACACGTTCTTGGAAATTTCTTTGAATCTTCAGGCCGGATGCAAAAACAAAATAGCAGTTCCCCATCAGGAGACCGAGACGCGTCGAATGACATCGTATGTCTCGATTGGTGCAAGGGAAGTGGTCTGGCCGTGAGTGACGGATCCGCACTCACGCGCACATTCACAGTTACTCAAATACTGCATAGGGATTCATTAGATTGATTGATTTTTTCGTGTTTCCGGGCGCGTCAACTACTGTGGTCATTAGTCCCGTTAGTGTAGTGCATGTTTTTTTCGGGAGATGGCGGTGATCTTCCCCCGCTGGATGGCGAGATCCGGCGCCGACCTACCGTCGGCTAGTGGGGTTTCCCCCTAACCAGGACTCTCCCACCAGCGGGGCACCGCCCCAGCCGGGACAAGCTCTAAGCCCCCGATTGGTCTCCCGGAATATGTGGTAGTGTAGTGCATGTTAGTGTCAGTGTGTGTGTGTAAGGGGAGAGGATAGGACAAGGAAGAGGAAGGACAGATTGCGCGCGGTCCGTGGCCCGTTTGGTAGGATACTGCTCCGGCATTCGCCTGGTGTTGATCGGAGAAACCACGGAAAACTACCGATCAGAGCAGCCGGCTGCTAGGATTCATTAGAGATGGCACTGTCTACATTGCCTACCTCAAAGAGACGCTACAGATTTCAACTCAAAGGTGATTGATGTCTTATTGCATTAATTTTGTTTTCCGTAAAAAAGACATTTCCCTTTTGTTACAACACAAGTGTCGATGTGTAATAGCAGCATGCCCTCATTTCCAGTCACGAGCCGACAGCGCTTTCATTTGCACTTCTTGTGAAAACGAACTCTTTTCTCTGCTGTTAAGGTTCCTCTGAAAACATTTCACTTCACATTTGTGGATTTGCGATACTACCATCTCATGATTATCATCGCTACAAATCTATTGCCTGGCGCATAAATACGGACCGGGAGAGATGGCTCAGTACAGCAACTGATGTCACTGCAGTGTCTCTGACCGGGAGGTCCTAGGTTCGAGATCCGACGGCGGCAGAATTTTCGACCCTAGCTTGTCAGCTCGGTCGAATTCAGTCGTTGTCTGGAGGAGAATTCTAGTGGCCGGCTGAGATATTCTGATCGAAAGTTGTCCGTGCTTCCTCCGATCAAAACCAGACGAATGCCAAACAAACGGGCAACGGATGGCGCGCGATCTTTCCTTCCTCTTCATTACTCTTTCCTCATCCCTTAATCACTAACATACACTACACTACCACACATGCCGGGAGACCGGTTGGGGGCTTATAGCTTGACCCGGCAGGGGCGGATTCCCGCTGGTGGGAGATACCTGGTTGGGGAAAATCTCCCCAAATTGACGTAGGTCGGGGTCGGGTCTCGCCATCACTGGGGGGGGGACATCACCTCTCTCTCGTGCCATAAAAATATGCACTACACTTACGGGACTAGTAACTTGATTTGATCACGCATTCCGAATCACTAATCAATGTTTTGACGGTGTCTCGTTTTGCATTTTCGGTTGTCATGACGGTTGTCGGTTAATGCATCCAACACTTGCACTCAAGTTTGCCTGTTCTCATCCGATCAAACCTGTGGGCCTTTAGAGGGAGGAAAACTCCGTCATACGCATTCCTTCGAAGATGGAAAACCGGCTGTTCCATGTAGTAAATTTACTGTGCGTAGAAAAGATCTTCAAAGGATTCTTTAAAGAGATAAATCTTCTGAGATAAATTTAAATCACCTGTTTGTCGTCCAAATGATACCTTCTTTCTCCACCAGATGGCGAAAGGATCGTTGCGAATTTTGCGTGATCAGGCCAAAAGCAGGTGTGATGACCTGAGCCTTGCCACTTGAAATCAAGCCTCGTTAATTGATCATTTGATGAACACGTGAGATTCATGCAAATTCAGAGTATGTCCCAGTCTAAAAGCTAAGAAATATGGTAGATAAAAACCATAAACCGATATTCTCGTATAAGAATAAAATAATGAGGGAACCTAGCAACTACAAGGCTGCGACATATCTCTTCCGATTAACTATTAACTCACCATCTGAAGAAAAATAGTATATTAATAAAGGTAAAGCATCCTTATCATCAAGCTTTTTAGCTCGAGGTTCTCTTCTAAGCCAGCACGAGTTTTTTCGTTTACCCACCTGTGGCATATTTAATTCTAATAGACTACGTAATTCATCTTCTTTTCGTGCTTCTGCAGTTAACGATTGCTACCGAACACGTGGTTCCTAACTGCCATCGACATCGAATACAATTGGATGGTTTCTTTCAAGAATCAAACTAGTTCAAATTCAAGACTTTTTCAGGAGGCATCAAAAACTTCATAGCGTAGACATACATCGTGATAAATTCATGATTTGTCCTCGCTTTATATCTTTCAGTGTTTGGCACTCGCCGAAAAGAATTATGCCAGCAGATAGCGCCTGTTGTAGGGAATAACTTGGTGAAAAATCTGAAAATTTGGAATTTTTGGCTTGTTCAAGGAACATTTGGAAACATTTATGTCAGCAACTTGTAAGTATCAAATACGCCAACAGATAGAAATAGTTTAAAATGTTTAAAAGGTGGTTGAAAATGTTAAAGAGGTATGAGAAGATTGTGTTCTATATCATACGAAGGCAAATACGAAAGTGTGATTAGTAATGACATAATCCTACTACAGTACTCGCGAATAAATAACTTCCATATAATGGTCTCTTTGAAGTATTCGTAAAATAAACATTTCTGTTGTGTCACAAGTTACATAAATTTCGTTAGTAATTACGAGTAAATACAATTCTTAGCAAAGAATATTTTGAAAAAATGACTTTTAACACGTTAAATATACAAAAAATTATATGTAACCCAGATGTATTATTTGTACCCAGTTCAGTCATTATTACTTGTGTCTAGAGCTTCGTGGTATTTTTATAATTTGGACTTTCGTCTTCCAAACTTTTGGAAAAAATTATATCAAAGTTCATTGTAATACATTCGATGAGTGTTACAAAATTAATCTTTATTTCAGATTAGTTTTTTAACACAAATCATCATGTGTTAAAAGTTATGATGTTATGATCATCATACAATTATCATCATGTGTTATTGTGTGTTGTCTAGACTTCTGAGGATTCCTATGAAAATGGAATATTGCGAACGTAGTAGTAACACGAAGAGATTTCTTTTTTCTTCACTTGTCAATTGTAATATGCCACGTAAAGGCAATGTAATATGCAATGGTTAGGTGAAAGAGCAGGCCTTATGGCCTGAACCTCACCAGGAAGATTCTTCTTCTTATTATTATTATTATTATTATTATTATTATTATTATTATTATTATTATCATTATTATTATTATTACTATTATTATTATAATTATTATCGCCATTATTAACCACGTTAGTAAGAGCGGCCAAAAGTATGATTTCTTTAAATGTGTGTGAATAACTAAAGACTTTGCTACATACACAACTACTTTCTCAACTACATATATTAGAATAAATTTTTAAACAACCTGCATTTCGTAAACAACACTATCAATCATTACCGAAATAATTATTTAGTTTTTGTCGAAAAGAGAAACTGTCGTTTGCATGATAGGCGGACACGCAAATTGTGCAGTCGTCCATCGGTGCAGTCGACCGCTTTAATTATTCGGTAAAAAACGGGCGCCATCTTGTCCGCAGAAAGTCGCCCCGCCCACCGCCAAACGTTTTCGCCGGGGAAATCTTCGTTGACGGAAGCCCCGCGAACGGGTCCCGCCGGCTGGGCGAGATGCAAGAGGCTATGCAGCGGGGACCCCGCGCTTCCGACTCGCTTTTGGCGAGAGGGAAACCGGAAAGGTTCAACGGGTTTTGCCTCCGCAAATGGACATTTGGATCATCAGTTACCGAAAAAAAATGTCGTGGACAGTCTCTCTGCTATAAATCGCACCAGGTGGTTTCGCTAGAGAGCCACGGCTGTTAACACTAAATCCGCTAAACCTTCGAAATTCTTAAGAACACCTAAATTGTCCGACGGACGGAATATTAGAAAGGAGAACTTAAAGTGGAATACAAAAAGATATATCTAAGCATAGTACTCGGCAAAATAATATGTGTGAATTGTGTTGGCACGTCTGAGCACAGCAGAAATGGGTTATGGGTAATTTTTATAACTCTGTCTAGCTTGGACCTGGTAAAGAATTATATAGAGTTTCTTCTCGTTTGTGTATAAATGTAAAATACTATTTATTCTGAAATATGTTTTGTATTTCACTTTACATATAATTCAAAGAGCCAAGATATTTCTTAAACATTCCTGACATTCATATACATTATCTCAATCCGGGAGAGGTGGCTCAGGGCATCAACTGATATCACTGCAGTGCCTGTGACCGGGAGGTCCTACGTCAGAGTCTGGACGGTGACAGGAATTTCGACACTACCTAGAGAGCTAGATGGAGTTCTGTCGTTATATGGAGGAGAATTCGACCAGCCAGCTACTCTGATTGGTGCTTTCCGTGGTTTCTTCGAACAATACCTCGCGAATGCCGGAGTAGTACCTCAACAAACGGGCCACGGACCGCGCGCGCTCTTTACTTCATTTTCCATGTCCTTCCCTCTCCCCGTACACACACTTACACTTACATGCACTACACTACCACATATTCCGGGAGATCGATCGGGAACTTAGAGCTTGTCCCGGCTGGGGCGGTGCCCCACTGGTGGAAGAGTCCTGGTTAGGGGGAAACCCTACAGACGGTAGGTCGGCGCTGGATCACGCCATCCAGCGAGGGATGATCACTGCCATCTCCCGAGAAAAAATATGCACTACACTAACGGGACTAATAACCAAAGCAGTTGACGCGCCCGGAAACACGAAGAAAATTAATTTATCAATCAATCAATGTATTCAGTTCGCACCTGCACGCCAATTTTGCTCAAAATATATGTTTAAATTGGAAGCAGTGGCAGCTCGTGGGTATTCGCACGTTCGTATGTGCACGCCAAAACAACTGCGATGCAATGTTTCTTAAACATTTCTTAACATGAGGGTAATACAAGACCTCTCAGAGCGTTTCCGAAACATGGTATTTCAAAACACGCGCCGTTCGGAAGCTGCGATTGACAGTCCGCCGCCAATGCCCTTCGTGACAGCAGGCTAGAGCACACTCGGGAAATGCGGGCGAGCAGCCAGGGGCGGTGGCTCACGCAGGGCTGAAGGGGAAAGAGGGGGAACATGGTGACTTACGGGCGCTGGGAGCACACTCCGGACCGTGCGGATATTACTGCGCGGGCGCGACCTCTGGAAATGCCTTGACTTGTCGTGAAGATATAACACTCGGCTAGCACAAGCTTTTAAGAGACGTAAGTGTGGCATTTATGGAAGAAAGTGTGAGATATCTCTCCACTTGAATGAGCTCTCGCCCCTTTCAAAGCAATTCTTTGGTAGCGCGCGAAACGCAAACGCTTTGTTGTGCAGTGTTGCATTCATAAGTATTGTGTTAATCGAATGTTATTTGCACATATTCGTTTTTCTGTGAAGTGTGTTGTGCAACTGACAATGAATAGCGTCGAAAATATTAAAATAACATCAATGGAAAAGTCACAGGCAAAATTGCTGAAAAGAAACAGCATTTACTGAAGCGATGCAGATTTTGTGTTTCGTCAGTCAGTGTAGACGGCAAACTATCCAGATTTTTTGAGTATTGGGTATAGAAACTTTTACTTTTAAGCTTAAATTTGTATAGCGAGTTTATGGAAAATACTCCATAGCCAAAGTGCGAGAAATAAAGTTTCGAATCAATGTGTTTCTTGACACCCTTTGAAAAACGTTCTGGAAGTGCAGAATCACGCGGTCACACGACACAAGTAGTAAATATTTCGGAGGGGTCCTTGCGGAGCGAAGTCGAAACGAATGTTGTGAAAAGAAATGAGGTCAACACTCGTTGGTGATAAAAGGAACTATTCAACATGTTATCAAACTTCATGAGATGCCTTGTTTCTAATTGTCATTATCTATGTTAGTGAATATATGTGTATGTCTGTATGTATGGGCATGTGTGTGTGTGTGTGAGAGAGAGAGAGGGAGAGGGGGGAGGAGGGAGGAAGGGAGAGAGAAGAGAGGCGTTGCACACCCTAATAGTATGACCTCGATCCGCCCCTGATTGGAATCATAGTTAATGATTTACTCTGGGACATTATAAATCGCACCCAGGCAATCCCATTTCATCTTGAGCATACTCCTGCAAGTGACGTGGATCAAGCTTTCCAACATTTCTTGTATTTTGTTCCATTGAAATTGGTTTTTTGATAAACGATGTAATGAGAGCAGGTAATTGTGCATATGTGACTGCAGTTATATATAATTCTTCAAATAAATATGCAGATAATCTTACAGTGGCTTGAAGAGTAGGAAGTTGACTATCCCTGGCATAAACTCTCGTGTTTGTAAAATAAAACATCACGTGAAAACTCAACCAAGTTTTTTTTCCTCCAATAACTGTACAACTAGAGAATCTGCGACTACAACATTCCCTTCGCTCCGTATGCTTTGGACACCCTCTCGCGTCTCTTCTGTTGTCATCACAGTCGCCCTGATGGGGAGCGGTGACATCAGGTGATGCCCTGAGCCACCTCCCCCGAACTCCAAGCTCCTCTCCAAACGATCCCCGGGAAAGGCCGCCTTTGAGGCGAGCGGCCACCTCGCCCTGCTGGCCCTGAACGCGGGCCCCGGCATCTGACTAGACCCAACCTCCTGCTTCATTGTTTTTTCGTGTTTCCGAGCGCGTCAACTGCTTTGGTCATTAGTCCCGTTAGTGTCGTGTATGTTTTTTTCTAGGGAGATGGCGGTGATCTTCCCCCGCTGAATGACGAGATCCGGCGCCGACCTACCGTCGGCTAGTGGGGTTTCCCCCTAACCAGAACTCTCCCACCCCAGTCGGGACAAGCTCTAAGCTCCCGACCGGCCTTCCGGAAGATGTGGTAGTGTAGTGCATGTTAGTGTAAGTGTGTGTGTGTGTGTAAGGGGTGAGGATGGGACAAGGAAGAGGAAGGAAAGATCGCGCGCGGTCCGTTCCGGCATTCGCCTGGTGTTGATCGGAGAAACCACGGGAACTACCGATCAGAGCAGCCGGCCGCTAGTATTCTCCTCCAGACAGCGACCGAATTCGACCTAGCTGAAACGCTAGTGTCGAAAATCCTGCCGCCGTCGGAACTCGAACCTAGGACCTCCCGGTCAGAGGCGCTGCAGTGACATCAGTTGATGCACTGAGCTACAGCTCCAAGTCCCTACCTCCTTGCTCGCCTGAAACTGAAGTCGCCGCAGTGATATTGTGCCTGAAAATGAACTTGGTGAGCCCAAACGTTGAGCCAGATTGTATTAGGCGATTTAATTAGAGACTTGGATCTATCTAAAGACAAAACATAGCTTCTGATGTCAAGGATTCATGAACGAATATTCTACAACCTAATATTAAAGGGTGTGTGTTTAGGACTCAGCAATAATATTTCAGTCAGTTCATTAGAAAGCAAAATACGCCTGCAGTCTGCTGTAACGTGAGTGGTTTGATGTCAGCTTTACGTTTGGAGTACAATGGAAAGGTCTGGCGACTATTCATAATCTTTAAATCTAAGTATAAAAGGCATACTTTTACACAATGGCAATTACCTCATTTCGGTTTCCATAGGCAATGTTGACCATTTGAATGCAACGTTTGAAAACATGAAATCACTTCTGACAGCAATTAAGTACACCTACCGACCATCAGTAGCAAATCTGGAGGGAGTGGACGGTCATTGCAATGTATACGAGAATGCAGTTGGGCTACAGAGTGTGGGAAGCCTTTCAAGATGTGAATGGATTTCTGGAAAATCTAAGAGCTAACAGCCATGTTGTGATTGTCAATAATGTTTTAGCAAAGTACCATAAAATAAGTTGCAGCACGTCACTTAAACTGCATTTGTTACATTCTTTGCTACATGCTTCCAGTTCAGCAAGGCTATGATCAAAGAATATGAGTAGAATACCTGGACTTAAATTTTATTAACCCTTCGCACTTGTAAGGCATCTGAGAGATGACATTTCGAAATGTTCCCTTCACTCGGAAGTCGTAGCTGATGTTTCTGCTTTACAACTCGAATGGCATATATTAGGTGCCAAACTCTAATGGCGCTGTGGCTCGGAATATATATGCTAGCGCAGGTCTGTCAGTTCAGTCATGTTCGGTCTCTTCCTACGACTGGAAAACTTTATCCTATCATCTTTTTATTTTTTTGTATGATGTAAGTTCTAAAACATTGCCTGAGTTGAGTTATATACCCCAATATACAGCTTTAACACTTTCTGTTGTTTTTTATTTTGAATTGTATATGTCCATATTGTTGTCATAAACAGGAGAAAATGTGTTGTTTCCATCGTCTCATCACTTATGAATTATGATACAAAGAGAAGTGACAAATCAAAATGGTAATTCCATATATTCTTTAAGTTTTTTATGTAAACCAATACATCAGAAAAAAATTACCACAAATAAAAACTGTAAACAACAAAAGTATTAAAAAATATAAGAAACCGTATTGTAGGTTACACAGTTCTTTCTAAACAAAAACACAAACTTTTGCTGTGAAAATATGCAAAGTAAAATAGAAAACACATTATGCGAATATCATTTTATCGCACACAATCGATTTTAGATTACATGAGAATTTTAATTACCTGTTTCGTCAATATATCTCGAAAAATAGCACATTAAAAGCGTCATCATCTCACAGTTGCCTTTAGAGTTAAACTGGAATAGGATTGTCATCTAGGAGAAGTCTTTCGGGTGACAGAGCCGCAAATACGTATCCAGTACACAATTCAAGATCCATATTGAATTTGTCATCCTACCTATGCCTTTTGAGTTACAGCACAAATTGATAGCAAATAGCTCTCGAGTGCAAAGAGTAAAGATCCCTGCAATGCCCCCTCAACATCTGTTGAGGATAAACTCAAAAATTGTCAATAGAGCGCAGCACACTATAAAGTCAAGAAAAGTACTTTGACCTAATATATTTTAAATAATAAAAATACTCTCAAATATTATTCTAGGACAAGAATAAATAATGAATTAGGTAAAAAATAATGTATTTATTTTAGCAGAAAATAAACTAGAACAAAGGCATTTTCAATAAAATTATATGTTGCATGTAAAGCTTTTGATCCAAAGTAATTTTTCTCAGAAAGGATATATAAAAACTATGAGATTAATGAGTAGAGCAGAAAACGAGGTGGTTTAACCATATAAATTTTTGGAGTGCGGGGATTGCTCAGCAGCTTAACTGTTGGACTTTCCCCGCCCAAATATTAATTAAACATGGCACCTTACTGGCTTAAATTTCAATTGTAATATCTGACTGCGATGTCGTCTCCACTTCGTGCGGGTCAAACCGCATGTTTAGTTGTGTGATAGGCGAGGATGCTTTAATAGATAATTCTCCATTTCCCTTAACACGTTTGTACTAAAAGTGTCTTAATGAAGTGGGTCACGCGTTCAATCATTCCTTCCTCTTCCTAGTTCTATCACCTGCTACTTACACTCATATACATGTGAGTAGTGTAAGACAAATCTATCTCACAGGTCGGCAGACCAATTGGGAGTTTGGAGCTTGATCCAGTTGGGACGAAGCCTAGTGGTGCTAGTGGGTGATACCTGGTTTAGGGGAGAATCCTCCAAGTCACACTAACATGCACTACAGTACGACATATTTCGGGACACCGGTCGGGAGCTTAGAGCTTGTCCGGGCTGGGGCGGTGCCCCGGTGATGGGAGAGTCCTGGTTAGGGGGAAACCACACTAACCGACGGTAGGTCGGCGCCGGATCTCGCCTTCCAGTG
Source organism: Teleogryllus occipitalis (assembly GCA_011170035.1). Classification (NCBI taxonomy): domain Eukaryota; kingdom Metazoa; phylum Arthropoda; class Insecta; order Orthoptera; family Gryllidae; genus Teleogryllus; species Teleogryllus occipitalis. The sequence goes on from BLKR01015901.1 coordinate 14,923, forward strand.
GGGGAAGATCACCGCCATCTCCCGGAAAAAACATGCACTACACTAACGGGATTAATTACCAAAGCAGTTGACGAGCCCGGAAACAAATCAATCAATCAATAAAAGAATGCACTTTTGGGGAGAACATTAAAACGTGTATTTTCCAACTCACTCAATACGGCACATATATAATCAAACATACAGCAATAGTTCTTCTATATCCTGGAGTCGCGATCTGGAGCCTCGACATCTGGAAAGCAGACAGAACATGAACAGAGAACTTGTCATTATCTCCTCTCTGCATGATGAGTCCCGATTTCAGTTCGAAGGAGCTGAGGGTAGTGTTCGCGTGTGGCGCAGACCCCACGAAGCCATGGAACCAAATTGTCAACAAGGCACTGTGCAAGCTGGTGGTGGCTCGATAATGGTTTGGGCTTTTCAGACTGGGTCCTCTGGTCCAACTCAACCAATTATTGACTGAAAATAGTTATATTCAGCTATTTGGGGTCCGTTTGCAGCCATTCATGGACTTCATGTTCCCAAACAACGATGGAGTTCTAATGGATGGCAAGGTGCCATGTCACCGAGTCACAATTGTACGCGATTGGTGTGAAGAACATTCTAGGCAATTCGAGAGATTGAATTGGCCTCCCAGATCACCCGACATGAATCCCATCGAACATTTATAGGAAATAATTGAGAGGTCGGTTCGTGGACAAAATCATCCACTGACAACACTTTCGAAATTTTGAATGGCTTTAAAGGCAGTTTGGCTCAATATTTCGGCAAGGGACTTCCAACGATTTCATTTCATATCACCTCGAGTTCCTGCATTTTGCCGGACAAAAAGAGATCCAACACGATATTAGGAGGTATCTTACGTCTCAATGCAAATGCCGGAGCAGAACTCTAAAGGGCCACGGACCGCGCACGATATTTCCTTCCTCGTCTTTTTTTACACTCACACCTCTCTTACTCTGCACTTACTTGCACTACACTGCCACACATATCGGGAAACCAGTCGGGAGCTTAGAGATTTTTCCCAGCTTGGCCGTGGAGATACCGGGTTTGGAAAAACCCTTCCAGACGACGGGTAGGTCCAGCAGGGGAAGACAACCGCCGTCTCTCGCGATATAGCGTACACTACACTTACGGTACTAATGACCTTATTAGTTCAAGCGCTCGAACTCACTAATCGATCAATAAAACGAAAAGCAGCTGACGACAGTTTCTTTTCAGAACATATCCACAGCTAACCGAACCCTTGGGTAGTAATATATTGTAAAGAAATATTAGCGTTTTGGTTACGTCTTGAAACAGGAAGAGCTGTAGGAAATTTACAACAGGAAAGCACTGCACATGCAGTATATAGAAAATTGACCAACACAAAAAAATTGTTACTTTGTCGTTGAGAGCATTGCCAAACCAACGAAATGTGGGACGTTTACAATTCTGGAATAATACAATCACTATTCACGGTAAACATTGAGATCAGCATGTTCTTTGAATGTAGTTTAAATGATTTATTATTTAGATTAAATGATTATTATGTTCAACAATAACATTGACATGTGTGTTGCAATGGACCATAACAGGAAATTCAGCTATCAATCATAACTTAAAAACAATGCATTATAAAAACATAATGACTGAAATTATTTTTGTAAAGAACCACATGTTTCTAGCGATTACTAGATATAGCGTTTATATACACTCACTAATATTTGCATTTAAAAAAATAATTTTAAATGGGAGCATCTTTGCTTTGCTAAATATTACGTTACACTCACGCGTGGCTCTTTCACATCGTATTCGACTTCAGCCATTGAGCTTCAAGCACCAGTTTGTGTCACAATATTAGCAGGAATTTTAAATGCAGCCAGTTACCAAAACAATCATCACCTTATTACAAGTCATTGAAACACATATATGAAACTTCGTTTTAATATTGCAACTTTTATTTCAATTTCACCTTCATCGTGTTACTTTTCGTTCAAAATTGTCACGAAATGCCACTTTCAAAATGTTTCTCTACACTTTTTTCTCTCCCATGCAACATGGCGGCCTGCGACTGGTCTGGCTTTTTAAACGAAGTGCCCGCGTTGTGGTCACGTGGTTCGTGACGCAAACTGGTGATGCGCAGTACGAGCAAAAATCGATGCGTCAGAGTAGCTCACCCATGCTTTAACTCATTCTCATGGTCGCGCAGGTCAACAACGTCAGTTGCATTCCATAGACTATTGCACAATGAAACGACTTACAGACAGAACAAATTGCGGATGTTGCACATTCGTTCTAATAATTTAAGATATTTTAAAATTTAGTGATCATTCTGTAAAATCGGTTAATAGTAACCAACGATAACATAAATGGGACCCATTTTCATTTAAAGGAACTAGTAGTGCTAAAACAGCACGTACTTTCTCGCCTGTATTTTCACACAAAATTACGCGGAAAGTACTCAAATTTTCGAAAAAATTGTACATGACCTTCTTTCGACAGGAATATATTTCATTAAAGGGAAAGATCTCTATCTTTAATATTTTAGTTATGGGAAGACTTCGAACAAATTTTGAACTTTTGCAATTTTTGAAATAGCAGTTTTCAACGAATATGTGACCTGCCCTATCCTCTTAAACGTCCTTCACATTACCCAACAACATAATTTAATAAAAAACAATATACCCATTTTTTTAAAATTTGAAAAATCTCCTAGGGACTTCATGTAAAGAATGCTCCAAAATTAAAATATCGGTTTCAAATTCAAGGGGCCGCGATATCAGCGATATCAATTGGGGAATATCATTTTTGGAGAAAATCTGCAGAATGCTTTAGCCGCTAGCATTGTTCACAGACGGACTGACAGACATTTGGCCGTCATTTGATTTTTCGGTAACGAAGACTCACAAAACGGATTCTAGCTACACCACGTAATTTTTTTCTAACTTTATCAACTGTATTTATCCCTATTTCTATGTTACCACGGCCATGTAATAAGGATTTTCTGTCGCAAATTTGCTGTTTTTTTCGTTCAGCATTACATACCTTTCTACTGTTTGGCGAGGAAGTAGAAATAACGAAATTTGGATGAGTAGAAAGTTCATATTTCTTTCTATATGTAAACCTTAAGTGCCTTTTACCTTTTCAAAGATGTTAGGTGAAGAGTTTGGTAGTAATACCTGTTTTTGGAGTCCGTAAGACGCAGAAAGTGATTTTTACTTATATTACCCATCTCTGCGTGGTTGGGTGTCCCATATAACTTACATAAGTTCTCGATTGGTCTCCGTATATGCGGTACTGTAAGTGAGAGTATGAGTAAGGGAAGAGTATAAGACACTGAAATAGATTGAAAGATCGCGAACGTTCCATGTTCCGTTTGTTAGGGTACGTCTTTGGCATTCATCTGGCATTGTTCGGGAAAACTACGGAAAAATGCCGATCCGAGCAGCCTACCAGTATATTTCTTCTCCAGAAAGCTGAATTTGACCAGCCATGTAACGTATTTTAAAATCCACCACTGTCTAAACTCGATTTCCATGAATTCCCGTTCAACAATGCTTCACTGAGCAATCGATGTTGGTGAGGAGTTGGAAACGGTGAGCTTTCTTTCAAGCGATAAAAATGAAAGGCACTTGCGAGTACTTCATGATATTACTAATTAAAATAAATCGTGTACAATTTTGGTCTCAAAAGCGTAGATTCCTGTAGAAACTGTTCTTGCTGTTTTCTTTGTTTTTGGGGGGGGGGGGGGTAATTTTTCGAGTTTGTCAGCCTGTACATCACCACACCTTTATATCAATTTCCAATAATAGAATCCCTGTTGTATATTTAGGATAAGGGTTTTGAAGCCCTAATATCGTAGAGGACTGTAATTATTTGCACACAAATTCCGTCAATTGACATTTTTTCTTGTTTTGAATCTAAGAAAGTGGATTTTCTCTTCGGCAATTCTTATAACTATATTGAGAGCTTCGACTCTGCAAGCAAAACCTTCTAGACGCTACAGAAGACGAGAAATCGTCAAGAAATTGCTGTGCAAAAATAAGGCAGTTTCTCAGCAAAATGAAATGCAAAATGACAATTTGTTCCACTAATTGAAGAAAAGTCGATGGTATGTTTTCTTACCATTTGAAACGTCCTAACCTGTACACTGCATTTTCACCCAATTTGTCGGAGGATCTTGTTAGTGACAATTGAATGAGGGAGCAGAAAAACAGTGAAAGTCCAAAATTAGTTATTTTTGTTTGTTTTTATTTTACAAAAATTAGTGCTGAAGGTATGGAAATACATGTTGAAACTGAAAACAGTTTAATATGAGGTAATTTTACTTCCGATCACGCAGCTCCTTCTCTTTGATGAGTGAAAGAACAGCATCTGTCCTAGACATGAACTGTCACTCAGGATTTTAGTTATCTGGCGACTACGGCTGCTGGCAGAATATTATTATTATTATTATTATTATTATTATTATTATTATTATTATTTCACATCTGCGCAATTTGCAAGCTTCTCTTGACGAATATTTAGTAAATGTTTTGAATTTACACAAATAACAATATTACTTAGACTTACTGGGACTTAGACATTATGATTGGTTTTATTTAATTATTGATTAAAGTAGCGGTTTGGCAGTCATAATGTGTGTTGACGTTTCAGTCTAGTATGCTGTGCTCACTATTTTCCAGTAGGTTAATTGGTATATGGCTTGTATGTTCACTTTGTTTCTTCAAATACTCCTGTATTCTTTTCGTAATGACGTCCGCTACAGTTGCGATTTGTAACTCGCAGCAGATGGTTCACATTGTTACTTGCCAGTGGTACGGGGCTGATGTAACTTACTTGGTTTCCAACTGATCGAGAATGTGTCTGCAATGAACTGAAATGAGAGAGATGAAAGCAGCAAGCGAAGAGCCAGTATTTTTCGTTATTTTACATTGAAAGAATTCGCACAAGTCTGTAGTCAAATTTGCAAATAAACATTTAGGAGCTTAAATGGAATATCACACATTCGGATTCAACGACAGACAGGAATTCTTTTGTCAGGTCGGTCTCCAAACGATGGAAGTGGAAAGCATTAAAATACATCTCATGGTTGGTTGGTTGTTAGTGATTCCGGGCGCGTCAACATCTTAGGTCATTAGTTCCGTAAGTGTAGTGCATGTTTTTTCATCGGGAGATGGCGGTGATCTTCCCCCACTGGATGGCGAGATCCGGCGCCGGCCTACGGTAGTCTAGCGTAATTTTCGCGAATCAGTATCTTCCACCAGCAAGGCACAGCACCAGCCGGAACAAGCTCTAAGCTCCCAACCGGTATCCCGGAATATGTGCTAGTGTAGTGCATGTTAGTGTAAGTATGTGTTGTGTGTAAGGGGAGAGGATAGGACAAGGAAGAGGAAGGAAAGATCACGCGCGGTTCGTGGCCTGTTTGTTAGGGTACTGCTCCGGCATTCGCCTGGTGTTGATCGGAAAAACCACGGAAAACTACCGAACAGAGCAGCCGGCCCCCAGAATTCTCCTCCAGACAGTGACTGGAAGAACCCAGCTTAAAAGCAAGTGTCGAAAATCCTGTCGCCGTCAGGATTCGAACCTTTGGAACTCCCGGTGAGAGGCGGTGCAGTGACATCAGTTGATGCACTGAGTCACCGCTCCCGGTAACTTGCCTCATGCTTTTAAGTGCGAAAATATTGTTAAGATAAAAGAACAAATAAAATCCTTTCCAACAAAAATGGCACAATACTCATCAGATTCTCTTCTTTATGCCGAGTGAGTTGAACGTCAAAACAGCCAGTTCTCAAGAAATATCTTGAAATGGAATAGAGCTCTGCTTAAAGTTTCAACTTGCAATTTGGATGACCCCAAGTTACGTTACTTATGTGCACTCTTACAACAACAAAATGTGGTATTTTTGTAGTACATTGTTGTTTTACAAGAAATTTGGTTGAGATAAATCTTCGTTGAGATGAAAAACAGTACAAGTTCACTTGGTTTTGTTATAGGACATTATTAATAAAGTTTTTATTGATTGATTGATTTTTTCGTGTTTCCGGGCGCGTCAACTGCTTTGGTCATTAGTCCCGTTAGTGTAGAGCATGTTTTTTCTTGGGAGATAGCGGTGATCTTCCCCCACTGGATGGCGAGATCCGGCGCCGACCTACCGTCGGCCAGTGGGGATTCCCCTAACCAGAACTTTCCCACTAGCGGGGCACCGCCCCAGCTGGGACAAGCTCTAATCTCCCGACCGATCTCCCGGAATATGTGATAATGTAGTGCATGTTACTGTAAGTGTGTGTGTAAAGGGAGAGGATAGGACAAGGAAGAGTAAGGACAGATCGCGCACGGTCTTTGGCCCTTTCGGTAGGGTACTGCTCCGGCATTCGCCTGGTGTGATAAAGCTTTTATCGCAGTTATTCCTCGGAACATATTTGTATGGCTTTACAACAAGCCAAACAAGCTTTGAATGGCTGTACAACATTTATGAAATAAGAAAATTGTTTCAATCTCAACATTTTTTTGTCATATCTAATCAAAAGTTATTACTTGAATTATCCTAGAATTAACTTTCAGGACGAGTACCGTTTTCCCACTCATCCATTGAGTTTCACCCAGTGATTTATGTCCGCGAAGTCTCTTGTTTCTCCGAATGGGATAAGTTGGCACGCGTGACGCGTTTCACAGCCTCTTAAGGCGATCGTCAGTTGTCCTCGCTCCATTTGCACGCGTCCTGTCGCCTGCCTCGGCTGCTGCGTCGCAATTTGCTCCACAAGGGAGAGGTTGGAGGCGCCGCGAAACACGGAAACATCACTGCTGCCTTCCCTTTACCTCCACGCACTCAACGATTCCTTTCCCATTCAATGCATAACGAGTGCGGATATAATTAAAACTGACTTGTGCTTTCAAGGAGAAGCGGAATTCTAAAGAACACAAAGTCGGAATGAGATCATTGAATGGTTAAGTCATCGTCGGTTATTATTATTATTATTATTATTATTATTATTATTATTGGCCACTATAATAATAATAATAATAATAATAATAATAATAATAATAATAATAATAATAATAATAATAATAATAATAATAACCCTTACCTACTCTGGTGAAATTTACTTGCGCCTAAGCTCTAGTGGGGTCCTCTGGTGCCCCAGAAGGTATATTACTATTTATCTGAATGAATAGTTTTTTTCAAATTTTGTTCTTTGAATCAGTTTACAGTGTTTATAAAAATAAGAAAAACGTATATTACCAGCTGTTTTTACGCACTGAATTTTTATGATCTGGGCATAAATGTTTAAAGCACTTTTCGCAAACTATATTTGTCTTTCTGTCCGCATTTCTCGCACACATGTAGCATCTTGTTTTCTGGTTGATTCTGATACAAAGGATGTTGAAGGTTCATACAATTGCTTTGTGATTTTACTGTAATACAAACCGTAAAGTTTAAATATACACAAAACATGAATCGAGGGAATGAGAAAGAACTCATGTTAACACTACGGTGGGGTATTCTGAGACCTTTTTTCCTCTAATTCCAAGAATAAACCTCAAATCACTTCGCACAACCAGTCAAAACAAATAACACAATGGAATACTGGCAACATGAGTGCTATCTAGTAATTGGTTTCCGAATTATAATGACAGAAACTTCGGCCGGGAGACTGTGGGACCCCACGAGAGTAGTAAAGGGATAATAATAATAATAATAATAATAATAATAATAATAATAAAAATAATAATAATAATAATAATAATAATAATAATAATAATAATAATAATAATAATAATAATAAAGAAAATAGATATAGAAAGAAACACGGCTGATTCTGATTAAAATCAATCATCAGATACCAACTTAAAGTATTCCAAAACAAGTTACCGCTAATGTACTAAATGCTTGGATTATCGTAATGTGCTTAGTTTATAATTATTCATTATTCATTATTATAGAATTATTCTTCATTAGAATGTGTCAGTAATCAAATTAAATCCCGAAATAAGCAGAATATCACGTAAAATCGGAAATTCTAAATTCGATTGCTTTTAAATGCTAATTGATACTGATGTAAGAAACAATAACTATTCCAGAGGCACGAAGCGGTAGATATCATCCCTCATTATTCTAGTAGTGCTATAACAGCACAGGGTTTATCGCATTATTTATAATTTTCGAAAATTTAGATAGGTTAACGAAAACGAGACCTCAACCATTTATTTAAGCATCTTCTGATCTATCCGAGGGAAAAAAATATTTTAAAAAATTGGAGCCATTTCTGACAAAAGGTTGTGAGTATTAAAGCTTTGTCACCTCCCGCCATAAAAACATGCACTACACTTGCAGCATTAATGATCGTCGTAATTGACTTGCCCGGACACACTAATCGAACAGTCATTCAACAAACTGACTACGTTAGTGGATGTGGTAGTTCTGTCCCCAGCAGGTGTTCCATAGAATGGGAGGACTTAGATACAAGTTCCGGCGGAGGTGGGTTTTCCGTACGAGATCAGTAGCTAAAACGAACGCATTCACAACCTGGATGGGAACACTAGTGCCCGGTTCCTGTGATAGGCCTGTCTTGGCTTCCTGTAGCCAATTCCCGGCGGATGCCGGAGGTCTTAATCATCGGGCCACAAGGCACCTACACATTCCTCGTTTCACAGTTTTACTCGCACTCCTTTCGCGAATGAACGCACCCACGAGAGACAAGGGACTAGTGTACATCCGCACCCAAGTAGGGTTGCGAAACCGCGACTTTTGAACAGTCGCCACGCGTTCAAAGCAGTTCGGCTTCCAGGACTCTATAATAAATGTATATATCAAATATAAGCAAGTAAACTAAACCCATAATAAATACATTAAGAAGAAAATAGCAAAAATGAATGGAGAAAAGTTTGAAACAGAAATGGTTGGTGGGAAGGAAGGAAAGAAAGAATAAAAAGGAAAGAGAATCGGAAAGTAAAATGGAAGAATGAAAGGAAGAAAGAAAATCAGAAAGGAAGGATGGAAAGACAGAAGTAACCAAGGAACGAAAGATAAAATGGGAGACTGAATGAGGGAAACGTGAAATAAAAAGAAAGGGAGGACGGAATCACTAAATGAAAGAAGGAAAAAGGATGAAGAAAGGAATGAGAAAAGGGTGAGAAGAAGGATGGTTGGAATGAAGGAAAAAAAGAATGAAGGAAGGTAGATGGGAAGGCAGGACGGAAGAAAACTAAGGAATGAGGAAGAAAATAAGGAAGAACGGAAGGAAGGGAGGAAGGAAGGAAAGAAAGAGGGAAGAAAACAAGGGATAAAGGATGGTATGAAGGAAGGGAGGAATAAAGAAAGTACGTAAGAAAAAAAAGAAATGAACGACAGAAGGGAGGTAGTAGGTGTGTTCGTAAAAAAAGGTCGAAAGAAAGTAAAGAAGCGAACAACCAAGCAAGTAAGTAAGGAAGAATGGAAGAGAGAAGGGAAGGAAGGAGGAAGGAAATAAAGAAAGAAACAATGATTGATTGATTAATTGTTAGTGGTTCCGGGCGCGCCAACTACTGTGGTCACTAGTCCTGTAGGAGTAGTACATGTTTTTCATAGGGAGGTAATAGTGATCTTCCCCCACTGGATCCGGCGCCGACCTACCGTCGACAAGCACGGTATTCCTAACCAGGTATCTCCGACCAGCGGGGCACCGCCTCAGACGGGACAAGTTCCAATTCCTCAACCGGCATCCCGGCATGTGTGGTAGTGTACTACATGTTAGTGTAAATGTGTGTGTGTAAGGGGAGAGGATAGGACAAGGAAGAGGAAGAACAGATCGCGCGCGGTCCGTGGCCCGTTTGGTAGGGTACTGCTCCGGCATTCGCCTGGTGTTGATCGGAGAAACCACGGAAAACTACCGATCAGAGCAGCCGGGCGCTAGAATTCTCCTCCTGACAGCGACTGAATTCGACCTAGCTGAAAAGCTAGTGTCGAAAATCCTGCCGCCGTCAGGACTCGAACCTAGGACCTCTCGGTCAAAGGGGCTTCAGTGACATCAATTGATGCACTGACCTCCTGCTCCCGGCATGATCGAAAGAAGAACGAAGGAAAGAAGGAAAGAGAAGCAAGAAAATAAGAAAGGAAAGAGCGGAAGCGCGCGGCCGGAAGGATGAATGGCGGTCGCCGCCGATCAAAGCCACCGCTGCTTTCCCCGCCCGCCACACCACGCGCTCAAGGTGGGCGGCCGAGGCACGTGCCGGCGATGGCCGATAGGGGCGCTGGCCGCGCCGTCGCTCTCTCGCGGCCCAGTCGCGCTGGCATTCACGCACACGCGACCGACCACTCGTATCTCCTACACCAGCAACCGGGGCTGCAGCCTGGGGCTGGCGAATTTCAGCGGATGCAAAATTAATTTAAGAAGGAGATTTTGGACGTTTTTATAGAAATATTTTTTCTATATTTGTAACAAAAGAAAAGATTAATTCATGAAATATACATGATATGTGTCTATATATATAATTAATAATAATTTCTGGCAGAACGCCACGGAACAGCGTTCCAATACCTCAGAAATAATTATTCAATTATAATATAAATATTAAACTATCTCTAATAAATTAATCATTAATTTAGGGGCGCGTTCCCGCTCCTAAAAGTTTATGTATCACTGTGTTTACTTAATTATTTATACGTACACAATATTTGCGTCGATTACTAACATTCTAAAACAATTTTTTTTATTCAAAGGGGTTTTGACTCGGTCACTTGAAACTTCAACGCAAATTGTAAAAGTGGCGACAGCAATTGAAACTGAGGGCTCAATATACCGCACTGTTGCAGGCAGTGCAGTGCTAATTAATGTAGCAATTTCAAGCAAATCGAAAAAATGAAGTAAAGAAAGAACTGGAATAAAGTAAATTCATTATTTTCCTTTTCCTAAAAAACCGTCAAGAGCGAGGGGTTTCTGCAAGAAGGGATTCAATTGTTTTGTCTTCAAATTCAAGAACAAATTACATTACATTTGTCATGGGATAAGATGGAAATATCTATCAGCTTGATTTTCCCGTTGCTTCCGTCCGCCTAAATTGGAAGATATCGCTTTGAAGAGAAAATGAAAATAATATTTTCATTGTATTTGGTATATTCTACATATCTGACAACTTTCCTTCTTGGCATGCTTTACAAACTGTTGGTGAATGGTTCAAACGAATAAACAATTTACATATTTGGCACTTATATTTTGTTAAGTCGCGTAAAGTACTGAACGAAACCCGTTGCACGATCGCTCGTAGGTGGTTTCTGAGACCCGTGCATCGTTTTGGAATGTCTCACCACTAGAAAGGATCACAATACTCATTTCCTCAAAAGAAGTGTGCTTATTTCTGTGGAAGGAAAAGGTAACTGGAAGCAGTGGTCCCGGGCGGCCAAACTGCAATCACAATATTAGAGTGAAGGCTTCCCGGGTCTCTAAGATCACCTGGGTGCACTGCCGGGTTAAACTGACAAGCATAAAAGTCATGCCGATGGTTAAAACGCAGAAAAGGGGTCGGCGGGAAGCTGGCAAATCTCATGAAATGGTCCAAACGTGCCCGCCCTGAGGGTCGCGGTTGGAGGCAGAAAGAGGAAACCAGACGGGCCCATGTAGATAGCGCTTCAACTTACAATACGCTCGCGCTACGATAACAGAATGTTCATTTTATATTTGCAGTAAAAAATACATAACACTTAAACTGTATATCATTTAAATTATATTGTATCTGATATGTCAGAAATGTATTTGACCTGTGCATGAACGTTAGGGTAGACTGCTCACCGTATGTAATCCAAGGACCTGCTTCACTATGCTGAGCTTATAATTTATTCCTAGTGAATGCAACAAAATGGAGACATTTTTCTTATACAGTGGGTTTTAGAAGATACGATGTGCTGTATTGCAAACAGGACATTCACATGACAGATAAAATATTGGTACATGATAGTCAATCTATTCATTATCATTGCGCATAACCATTATCAATAAATCGTGGAAATATGTGCGGTGTAGGACAACTTGTTTTCTGTACTTTGATTAAATAGCCAGTGATGTCTTTATTCGTTCCGATACAAAATGGAGGGGATAGGTAATTCTAAATATTGTCGTGTATCATTTGTCTAGCAAGGAATTATTATTCGAGTCGCAAAAGTGGAATTTAATTTTCTAAGGAGTTTAATTGTAATAAGTGTTGCGACACGAGACAAATAGGCCTAGTGGTGCAATCCTACGCGCACAATAAAATGCCATTTACAGCACGTGTGTCATACACTATTTTTTTGACAACCTTATTGATTTTCATTTTATATTAATTCAAGAATACTAATCATAATGTTACATGAACGTAAGTAGAAGCTCTTGCAGTCAGATGAATGTATTTTTTTTTATTTATTGCTTTCACATCTTCTTCTGATCATTTGAGCCATGTCTCGCTTTTAGCACTAGTGCTAAAAGATGGGAATTTAGTGCGCTTTACAACCCGAAAGAGCCGCTTTTACTAGGTCTTGTATAAAAAATTATTTACATTGTTTGTGTAAATTGGGATTGAAAGAAATCGGACCTTGGTCTCAGTCAATTCAATCTCTCAATCCATCTTGTAACTAGAGAGCTGATTTTGAGGACCACTTTTACAAGAACGAAATATTTCTCATCTCTTTTGTTTGGGTGGGCCAACTCTCATGAATCACTTCGTAGTTTCATCCGACATCTTGTGATAAATATTCTTGTTGGAGTTGAATAACTGAATTTACCTCACAAAAATATAACGATTTTATTTAGTATGTTATAGAATTATTTCCAAAGTAATTCCTGCGAGAAGTTTCCGATCGTCAGAGGATCTAACAGCACTATCATTTAGGACAGGGACCGGTGGCTTCTGTGACACCTGATGTCACGGCAGCGCCTCTGACCGGGAGGTCCTAGGTTCGAGTTCCTGTGGTGGCACGATTTGTGACACTAGCTTTTCAGCTAGGTCGAATTCAGTCGCTGTCTGGAGGAGAATTCTAGCAGCCGGCTGCTCAGGTCGGTAGTTTTCCGTGGTTTCTCCGATCAACACCAGGCGAATGCCGGAGCAGTACCCTAACAAACGGGCCAAGGACCGCGCGCGATCTATCCTTCATCTTCCTTGTCCTATCTTCACCCCCTTACACACACACACACACACTAACATACACAGCACTACCATACATGCCGGGAGTCCGGTCGGGGACTTAGAACTTGTCCAGGCTGGGGTGGTGCCTTGCTGGTGGGAGATACCCGGTTTGGGAAAACCCCGCTTGCCGACGGTAGGTCTGCGCCGGATCTCGCCATCCAGTGGGGGAAGATCACCGCCACCTTACAATTAAAAAAACATGCACTGCACTTACGGGACTAATGATCTCAGTAGTTGTTGCGCCCGGAATCACTAACAATCAATCAATCAACTACCATTAGGTAACGTGGTCAACTTGAATAATGTGTTTCATTTGATGTACACACACCCATTCATATAGTAGTGTTACTTTTGTTGATAAGGTAAGTTCATATTACTCACATTATCAGGTCCGGCATATCAAACACAACAGCAAGTTGTGGACATAAACAAATCGCAAAATCTGCGAATACAAACAAATTCACGGTCGCCACCTGATATAATCAGGAACAAAACAATGACTTTACTTTTAAAGCAATTTAACAACAAATATGCCGGCTGACCACGTTTAATGAGCCTAAGGTTCAGCGGAGTTAACACAGAAAAACTCCTAGGGCAATGACCTCGCAAAATGAAGTGCGCATATTCCAATAGGGAGTACGCTATACAGATTCGATTTATCGAATAAACATTTAAATTGCCAGGGAAAGAAAGGTTAATGATTACTATGAGGAGACAGTCAAAGTACATTAACCAACATTTTATTACAATAAATAACAATTTTATATAATCATAAATACTATTCCTCGAACAGGAAAACACACATCTGTAATCGAGGAATGACACAGAAATTACAACAAGAAGTTTCATCAAAAATGTAGTGAACGGAGCAAAACCAGTTCACAAAGACCCACTGAAATACAATAATATAACAAATACAGAATTACAAACGGCGTCGGACAAAATATCCACTTTAGGAGTGCCGACGACTTACGTACATTATCAAAAATGACAAAGGCCTTCACATAAGTGCCTTTCAACTACAAAAATTTACACAAATTGAATGAGACACTGTAACAGATATAAGAATATACCTTCAGAATACAAACAAGAAGGTATTAAACTGAATTACAAACTTTAAACTTTAAGAGCTCATTTGAGCTGGAAACAACAATGAAAAAGCCTACTGTATTAAATGCCCATTTAAACTAACGAATAACAAACAGGGAACAAACCAAACATGGCAACTTCCTGGGTGTCACACTTAACACTTTGATGGAATTGGATTGGATTTTGATGCGCTAACACTTTATACCTCACATGTGTGTGTGTGCTGACTTTTACCACACAAAGCTGCTAAACCAACGGCCGGCCAAATGCCGACAGCAGCTTGTTGCCCGAGCTGCGTACAACAAGCGAGCTCACGGGGCCAAGGACGGAGCGTACAAATGAGCCACGGATCGACCGTACGGGCTCTAGCTCCGCCGACAAACAGGTGCTCCAGAGGTCCCACGCGTCCAGCGTCTTACTAAGGACGTGAAGCTAAGTGATGCTGCAACATATCAATACAAACAAATTAGATAATGTGCACACACTATACAACAAACAACTGTGCCTAGACACGCAATCATACGCAATACCGCCGCCTGTAACAAATAGACTCGACACGGAATGCGTTTACAAATTTTGACTGCCGAAATATGGCAAGTACAGATACACAACAACTAGAATGAACTGAGTCGCCGCCTACAAACAATGGCTGGACACAAAACAGTCATGACAAATTCAATATAAAGTAAAAATCAGCACATGCGTAACATCAGACCAAAAACTTACAAAATACACATAATTCTAAATATTGTACACCAATCCAATTCCATCTCAGATACGGCATAAATGCCGCTACAAAAATTCCTTACAACAACATAAAGTAGGATTACAACTAATGACACCCGTTACCATGTTACCCTGTCGGCCGAAGCCGATAAAAACCGACGCGCGGTCGGGCGGAGTCTACGCGCCGAAGCAATATGGACCTAAGACCTGTCAATAGGGTAAAAGCCGTTGAGGCAGCGCTCGCAGGCGCTTAAATAGATTCTCCCTGAGGGGAGAGGGAACAACAAGCATCGAGATGTGACGAGTCACAAATCGATCATAGTACAAAGAACAAGTAAGTATTAAAACTCTTGGGCAAGCAGCTTGTTAGGCACTCATAATAAACATTCTTAGAAATCGATAAGTACTAGCCCTATCTAGCGGGCGGCAGGCGAACTATATACCTGCATACAAATAAATTTTTATTTTGTTAATAACTTTTTAATTCTAAGGCTATGAGGCCAAACAAGGTGTTCAAAACATCACAAAATTCATGTAAATTTCATATTTTATTAGCCTGCATGGCTAGAACATCTGTATTGTTTATAATAAATGAAAACCTGTTTTACAATATGAAATTTTTACATCATAATTTTTTAATTTTCCTTTAGACCCAAATAATTCATCTTAAATGTAAACAATATCAATAAGTACAGCAACCTGAGTCTGTCTATGGCCATAGACTATAAAAATGTACACTTTAGGATGGGTTTTTTCCCATTTTATCATAAAAATATGACATGTACCAGTAGAATAATTAACTTAAATTACAAAACTAACTACAATACAATAAGAAATTCTTCTCGGATGCACAGATGACTTCTCAGATGTCGATGAGAGGATGCACTTTAGAAAAGTTAGTTTTGAAATTTAACAAGTAGCCCAACAACTAGAGGTTAGGTGACTACACTACACTGCGCGCGCGATTTTTCCTTGCCCTTCCTTGCCCTAACCTGGCCCCTTACTTACACACACTCACATGAACTACACTACCACACAAGTCAGGAGACCAGTCGGGAGCTTAGAGTTTGTCCCGACTGAGGCGGTGCCCCGCTGGTGGGAAATACCTGGTTGGGGAAACCCCCGCAAGCCAACGAAGGTCGGCCCAGGATCTCGCCATCCAGGACCTCTCCTCTTGCGATAAAGAAAACATACTTTTCACTTGCAGGACTAATGAGCTTAGCAGTTGATGCGCCCGGCATTACTAATGCAACAAATCTTTACGTTCGAAGCAATAGCAAGTTCCATAAAAGCGCGAACGGCGGCGAGTGAGGTTATGCAAGTTCCGTGAACGCGCGAGCGCAGCCTCCGCAGGGGAAGGAAGTGCGTCTGCGCGCAATTGAAACTCCGTGACCTGCCAGCGAAGGAGGAGAGACCACAGGAAACGCCTTTAAACGGCCGTGTCGTTCCACTCAACTGTCGCCTACAAACGACTCGCCCATCGAACCTGAAGAGCGAGTCCAGTCGAGCAGATTGTTTCGCGTAGAAAAGCGAAAGCATCTTGGGAGAGTTCATTCCAATGAACAGAGAGTTAGTTCCAATGGGAATTTAATGAATTTAAATTTCCATTTTAACAAATCGCGACAAAACGAAAAAGGAATTTTTTCCACGTGCGGATTCTCACGGACCAAATATATACGTACATAATACACTCACAGCCACCCTACTCCTTTAGTTGTATTATACCTTTTATGAGAGTTCTGAGGCAAACGATCTTGCTGACAGCCTCCCTGGCAGTAGCAAACCACATGCTGCGAAGGCTAATGGGCTTCTGCATGGATAGCGCTTGTGTCAACGTAGCTGACGGATGAATAATACGGTGGCGACAGCCGTCGTCTGCGCCGAGGAGGCTGCAGGTTCGAGCCCTGCGTAGCATTTGTGATTGTCCCTTCACCCCTTATCATCATTCTATCACCCAATAATTCATCATTCAAGGCTAACATCCTTGTCTGACAAAGGAATACAACCGAAAAAAGCTAATCCCAATAATGACATACGTTAATATCTCCGGGATATATGACTGGACCTCGGAAGATAACGTGTTGCGTGTTCATAAATGGCCGATATGCTAATAACAATAACAATAATAACAACGACAATAATAGCAATAACAACAATAACAACAAAAATTACAACAATAACAGCAATAATAACAATAACAGCAACTATAATAATAACAACAATAAAAACAAAAATAACAACACTTATAACGACGACGATAAGAACAACAACAATAACAACAGCAATAACAACACTAACAACATTAACATCAACATTAACAGCAACAACCGGGAACGGTAGCTCAGTGCATCAACTGATACCACTGTAGCGTCTCTGACCGGGAGGTCCTAGGTTCAAGTCCTGACGGCGGCAGGATTTTCGACACTAGCTTTTCAGCTAGGTCGAATTCAGTCGCTGTCTGGAGGAGAATTCTAGCTGTCGGCTGCTCTGATCAGTAGTTTTCCGTGGTTTCTCCGATCAACACCAGGCGAATGCCGGAGCAGTACCATACCAATCGGGCCACGGACCGCGCGCGATCTGTCCTTCCTCTTCCTTGTCCTATCCTCTCCTCTTACACACACACTTACACTAACATGCATTACACTACCACATATTCCGGGAGACCGGTCGGGAGCTGAGAGTTTGTCCCGGCAGGGGCGGTGCCCCACTGGTGGAAGAGTCCTGGTTAGGGGGAATCCCCACTAGCCGACGGTAGGCCGGCGCCGCATCTCGTCATCCAGCGGGGGAAGATCACCGCCATCTCCCACGAAAAAACATGCACTATACTAACGGGATTCGATCATGCGACTGACGAATAGTAAATACTTAATGGGGGACGGATTTTTACTTGGAGTCTTGCCATCGCATGACGTCAGCAGGATTGTAAACAGTGCATATGAGAGTTCAGTTGGTACTCACAGGCTGTAGTTTTGATTGAATTTCTACTGGCATTGCAAATTAGTAATACAGATAATTTGAGAAAAGAAGAGCTTAAATTATGTCAAGTTATTTTACCTTTCAAAGTAAGCCCGTCAAAATTGATTTATTATAAATTAATATGGACAGACAGAACTATTATAAAATCAATTGACCAGTTTTTACACCATGTAAATAAACCTAAGAGATAATGAAAAGATAGGTTATTGAAATAGCAGACAGATCAAATTTATTCATATAGAAATGAAGGAGAATAACACGTCCTGCGAGGCTCTTGATATGAGATGGGGGAAGACAGGGCGAGCCATATCGGCGAAATTGCATCGCTTCATCTGCTCGCCCCTTCACGAAAAGGTTACGTAATTACTTGCAGAGTCGGTTGGACACCGTGCAATGACGTAAGTAACGCCTCCTGCAGTCGGATTCATTTCGAGGTTTGACGTCTCGGACTTTCTCGAAGCGGACGCGGACTGCATATCAGTTATGCGATATGTAACTGATATCTACCCCCGATACTATAACAGCACCCGAAAGCATAGGGCACCAACTGATGTCACTGCTGTGCCTCTGACCGGGAGGTCCTAGGGTTCGTGACCCGACGATGCCAGGATTTTCGACAAACGCTAGAGAGCTACGTTGAATTCAGTCGCTGTCTGGAGGAGAATTCTAGCGGCCGGCTGCTCTGATCGGTAGTTTTCCGTGGTTTCTCTGATCAACATAAGGAGAATGCCGGAGCAGTACCCTACCAAACGGGCCACAGGTCACGCGCGATCTTCCCTTCCTCTTTCTTGTTCTATCCTCTCCCCTTAGACACACACACTTACACTAACATGCACTACACTACTACATACTCCGGGAGATCGGTCGGGAGCTTAGAGCTTGTCCCGGCTGGGGCGGTGCCCCGCTGGTGGGAGAGTCCTGGTTGGGGAGAATCCTGCTAGTCGACGGTAGGTCGATGCCGGATCTCTCCATCAAGTGGAGTAAAATCACCGCCACCTCTTGAGCAAAAAAATGCAATACACTTACAGGACTAATCACCTTAGCAATTGACGCACCAGAAATCACTGGACAATCACAATCAATCGAATAATTGCGAACCCTTACATTTTGAAAATATTGTCTCTCGCATTTAGTAATACATTAATATATTGCATACAAAATTTGTTATTCAATATTTATTGATTTAGACCATTACAACCGAATTTTGTTTATTTCAAATCACTTTAGATACCAAAAAGAAATAATCTATAACAAAATATACTGTACTTGTAATGAATCTATGGATTTGGTGAATAATTAGATTTAACTATATCTGGATAGGAAGGTATGATCTTTGAAGAGAAAACAAGTATGACCGAAAGAATTCATATACCCGACCAATATACAACAATAAATGCATTATAAACGTGTCAGTGGACAAATTTACTACAAAAAGAAATGCATTTTCAAACATTGTTTTTAATTTTATAGAATTCACGACCACAAAGCAATAATTTATTAAAAATTCTACAAGAAAATTTGGTTCATTATTTTATTTATGGAAGAACTCCTCTTGAAGAATTCCTAATAAATTATTTGGAACATAAAAATCTCGTTCTGTTTAAAGTAAAAGTTTAATTTTGTACAGGAGAAAAGCAACAATGTGTTATGAAAGCCGGTTCTATTTACTTCGTGTCAAGTTAGTTTACTAATATTCAGTAGACAAAATATGCGTGGATGAATCATGGCGGTGAATATATTCTTATTGGCTACTGCAACGCGTTCATCATAACATTTCATTTCGATAATTACATCACAGGTTTTACTTTCATTTGAAGTCCGATATCTCTGCCACGAATCATTGCGTCGGAAACAAATTAGCAACGCAAGACTTCCTGAGGCTGTTTCCTGCATCGAGACGATCTCAAAATGGCGGACGTGGAAACGCGGAGAGAGCGCGCGCCTCAGATGTCCTGCGTCGCGGAGGAATAGGAAATGAACGGAGGGACCTCAACCCGGTTGAAGCAGGTAGCTCCATAATTCAAAGAGCATGCACGCGGTAACGGCGGTGGCGAGAAAGCGAACTCGCGACAACCATCATTTTTTTTTCATGGCCGCCTATCGTGTGTCGCTTCGGTCGTTTCTCTTCTAGATCATTTCTATTCGACACATGATGGACAACCAGCAGTGAAGCCGTCGCATTTCGTATCGGAGAACCAGATCAAATTCCGCCCTATGAAGCCGCCTGAATTTATACCTGGGTTTTGTCAAATCACCTGACGTGGCAACTGAGGGTATTATCTTGATGATGGAATATGGCACGACTTTTTGCGTCTTTCTCAGTCCTGCCGCAAGATGTCACATGATCGCGACCGTATCAAGCAATACTGCAGATCAAGTGACTCTGGCGGCACGATCGAGAAAGACGCAAAAAGTCGTGTCTTATTCCATCTTGAAGATGATAGCAATAGCTGTCACGTTAGAAAAACCCAAGTATAGTTCAAAGCCATATCAGGGGGGCGGGGCACATACGCATCATATCCGACTTAGGCCAATGAGCTACAGTTACCAGTTTGCGTCACAATATTACCGGGAATTTTAAATGTAGCCAGATATCAAAACAACCACCACCTTGTTACAAGTCACTGAAACAGATATATGAAGCTCGCCCATGCCCGCGCACGTGGTTCGTGACGCAAACAGGTACTACGCAAAACCAATGCCCTTAGAAGTCCACCCATATCTTTCTGCCATGAAGCCATCATTGTCGCTGGCTCTACAACGGATCTAAGCAGGAGGTACTGTGGTTCGAGTCACGGTGGTGGCAGATTTTCGACACGTAATACTTAACCCGGCAGTGCCCGCAATAGGTAGACTCACGCCAGAGCCCGCAATGTATCTCTCAGATATAGCTGCAATTTTCTGGAAATGCGAATGACCTGAAGCTCTATTTAGTGAAATATACTTTTATACTTTATATACTTTTTAGATGCCTTCCAATACAATTGTTAATGAATCCTACACTACAGAAACCTTGTCTGAATATTTATGGAGAGAAAGGTAAAAATTGGCAAAGTACACGCAAAAATCATTAAACATCTTTTTAAAGAATATTAGAAACAATTTACTCAAATGATTGTAGCATGTTATAAACAAACGCATATTTTACAATTTTCACAAAAATAGAAAGTCTTTGTCTTTTCTCCATTTTGCAAGGTTCGCATTTTTCTTCATTCCCCTACAGAAGTCTCTGTTCATCTTCTTTCCTTTTGGGAAGAAATTGTGAGAGTCGATCACTGATAAGACAAATTATTACACTCTGAATAGGCACCTGTTGTAGACAGCTGAAAATAATGCCATGATACGTAACGCGAAGGCCAGCTCACACTGCATTGGCGCCATTGCACCCAACGTATATGACAGATATCGCGCAGCGCAGCGATCAAGTTTCAACATGCTCACGGGAAATGATTCAGCGAAAGCATAAAAATACAAGGCAAGGCGTTCTCAGAAAAGTACAATGAAGGAATACATGAAATATCAGGCGATTAATTCATCGCAATAATTCAATAACATAAAATTGCCGTGGATCCCACAGATCTATTGCGAACACTCCCGGATTAACTAGATCGAATTTAGCCTACTAGCTTAGGCGTCTCTGGGCTGCAATTGATGTCAATGCGGGCCTTTGACCAGGAGGTTGTAGGTTCGGGTCCCGACGGTCAGTGCCGTCGCAAGAGATGAGGAGTACTTTTTTCCTAGAGCTTTTATCCAGCCGACAGCCGGTTGCCCTTTACGTCCCGAAGGAACGCATATTCGACCATACACTAGACAAACACTTGCGGGCTCCTCTGATCTGGGGTCAGCAGAACGCGAGGCCCTCCGCGACAACACACACACAAAGTCAAGGGACAAACAACCATGCGCGAGACTCGAACCCGCGACCCTCCGGACCGAAGCGCTGAGTCGGTACTCGCTCTTAGCCACCTCGGCCATCCAGGTCGGCGATGAGGAGTACTACCCAAGCGAAAATATCACGTAGTACACATAAACAAATTGAAAAAATCCATTATCACACATTACCATCAACAAACTGGTGGAAAAAATTAATTTCGAAATCGACCAAATTATTCATACCATAATTATTCATCAAACCATAATTATTCATTAATTCAAACATTGCGCGCAATGCGCAGTTGTGACCTCGCGCAGTATGTTTATGGTGAGCTGGCTGTGACGCATTATATCCAAAATAATGGATAGTGAACCGGCTTATTGTTCGAGGGTTCCGAGGTAAAGGAAGGAATGACAAAACCGATGAATATTTCAGTGAAGCGCGGAAGAGGAGCACGCAGCAGCCTGCGAGTACATCGGACTTAACCTCGAAAAATGCTAATGAAAACCAGAAAAACGTAAAAACGGATGTAGAAGTGATCCCTTGTGTTGCTGGCTAGTAAAAAAATATATAGAAAGAAATTATTAAATATGTTTATACAAATGATTAGTTAAAAATATTGAATAAACTCCACACTTTATAAAGTTATCATGCTTTTATTTAAGAAAACCTACAAAAAAATTAATGACTCCCCACCCATGGTATGTCCCCCTAAAATACTCTACAGACTTGCTTGTACGGTGTTTGGAGATTGTTAAATTTATATATTGACTCTACAAAAACTATTGCATACATTTCATTCTATATAAAATATAGCAAATAAATGACGATTTTGTAATGTTATTATGTAGTGCTGCGACTCCATGACTTACAAAAAAAAAAAAAGACTACTGGAAGTTAGAAAAAATACACCTTTAATTACGGGCGTGATTTTAATCACTAAATTTTTGTTGCAAGACGATTATGGGTTTCAAACGATTGTTGGATATTGCGTTCATATGCACCCGTTAATTTCCGCAAGTAACAAAGTCAACCTTCGAACTTTAGAAACTCTATCTTCATTTGCTAACTATAACCTCACAATTACGTACGCTGGCTTAGGTTAGAGTGAGAGGTTCTTGAATAAGATCTTGACAAAACCAAACCATCTCGATCAGGTTTTTCGTCCAGTTTCCCTGATCCATTGAGCAAATGCTGAGATGGCCCCTTGTGTTGCTTCTGGACATAAATGTAACTTCATTTTCTGTGCACGTCTTCTAGAATTCAGTAGAAAATACAATTATTCAAGTTATCGTTTCCATGTCGCGTCAGGAAGTATTATTCCGAAGGACAACATGGATAAGAGCCCAAATGTATTACTTTTTTATCCCTGAAAATAGATTTTATTTCATGAGAGATTTTTTTTCTTTTTTTTTCAAAATTCAAGTAGTATATTCCTTGGTGTAGGGATCGCAGAATTTTGAAAATTTGCACACAATTCACTTTTCCCCATAGCACGTCATACGCAGATTGAACTGTTTTTTTGACGTAAAATAAATAAATAAAAAATAAATAAACCACTTAATTAACAAATGAGGAGTTACATCAGAGATAGTCTCAAGCCACAAAATGTTAATTTTTCAGGCAAGCCGGTTTTCATTTTGGCTCATTTCTAAAATCAGAGTTTTCAAATTAAATTGCGAATTATCCCTGAAAATATCTTGGACGTTTTCTTATTCATTTGCAATAGACAGATGTAAATAGAGGTTCTTAATTTCTATGTTATATCAACGGTAATGTAAATAAGTGGAGATAGTTAAGGAGGTGGCTTGTAACTTCCTCTCCCGAAAAAAATTAAAAAGTTACTTTTTTCTCGGTTTGAAGCATTTATTTGAATACATGAAACTTAACTGAGTAAATAATTAATATTTTATCAGAATATTACACCGTTCTCGTCCTATTATTACGAAATGGTTACATTACGTAAAGTCTTGCATCACTTTTAATGTAATCACAAAAAGAACGATAAGAAAGAATGCAATAACATTAACTGAAACTAAGAAATGATAGCAGAAGATTGCCTCTTCTTTCACGAAATTTCAGCCTCCAATTCTAACTGCACCTTTTCTTGTGTTTGAAAGAAACGCTAATGAACTTCTGGAATGTAATTTAAAAGTCATTACATCATTCCGCTTTTCATAGTTTATTATCAATGTTTTTGTATTTCTCAGGCAGATTGAATCTATTTTCAAAAGAATATTTGCGGATAATATCTTCTGTATTGTAACCTCAATTTGGTGTGTCTCAGGAGTAATTTTCGTGGATGTGGGGATCGGGGCCTCGGGGACTATAATTTACAAATCGAGACATTCACTTCCCATCGAACTGATATTTTAGCAGTTTATCTTTATAGTTGTCATAGCATCATAAAGTACACAAAAACAACTGAGCAATAATACACTTGGAAACAAATAAACAAAAAGGAGGTGTGAACACTTTTTCACAACGAAAACAGCAGCTTGACAAAAATGAGAAATATACCTTTACTATACACAAATAATGCTACCTCACAACACTAATATGTAATAAAAACACAATCACAATTAAGGAATCTTCATTTATAATAATGTCAAAACCTATTTAAATCTTTGGTCTCTCTGAACAAACATCTGCAGTCAAGCAAACAAAATGTTCATTAAGGAAGTCCTGTTAAAACAATGTTTGCACACCTATTGAACCCTTATGATTCCTTTGCTTCAACACTGATAACTTAAGCACATACATAGCTATCTCTCACATACAATATGAACAAACAAGAAGATACACTCTTAAAAAAATCTTATTAAACAATGCATGAGAATCTGTGAGAACTTGTAATCTCTTTGCCTCAACACAGGTAATTTTGGCACATGTATGTCTATCTCTTACCCATAATATGTACAAGCAGAAGGACAGGGTCAGTGCATCAATTATCACTTCTGTGCCTAATATCACCTATTCGTGTTTCCAAGGTGCCATGTGCTCTATATATGGTTTCTTATGCAAAACTTATAGTTTTGGCGTATAGCTGGGCTAAAACTGCATACGCGAAAGCTATAAATATCACATAAGAAACCATATATGGAGCGCATAGTACCTTAGAAACAGGAGTAGGCGATATTAGGCGCAGGGGCTATAATTGATACACTGACCCCAGATTCGCATTAAAAGAATCTTGTTAAGCAGTGATTGAGAATCTACGAGAACTTGTGATCCCTTTGCACTGGCATTGACAATTCGTGGCACTTGATGATCCTCCCTCTGATCCACTTATGTACAAAAAAGAAGAGAAAAGTTGTTTTCTTTCTTTTTCACGCTTACTCCGGAGTTACATACGGTTTACAACCATCGAGCCTTCCGTCAAATTTGCGTGGCTCGTCCCCTTTAAATCCCCAGACCGAGAACTGAAATATAACAAATTACGTTACTATTCTTAGCTAAGTTATAAACCCTTTATAACCCCTTATAAGTGTTTCAAATATATTCATTTGAAAGTAATCGCAGAGCTGGGTGCTTACCTTATAGAGCAAAAATCGTCCTCTCCGACAACGCTACCATAGGCTTTCAACTCCTCCGCGGTGGAGACTATTACAGTGTGGCGCTCTCCTCTATTACCTTCTTACAGGAACTAAAATACGAACTGCTGCCAACGATACTTAAAACGTGCGTGGCTACTGCTTGGGTTAGTGAGAAGCAAGTATGCTTGTAAAGTTACAAAAGATAGCGTCGATGTTCGCGCTTTCTTATATGTACATATTATGAATAATTGAACATTTAGAAGACACTTCTCGTCTTTCTCATAACTTAGCCAATTTTTATGTGCGGAAGGTGGCGAGCCGAACCTACAACGGTACCCAGCGACACTGGCGCTTCCTATTGTAGCACCCTCCAGCTTTGTCTCCGGTTTTGAAGGTGAGTTGCAAGACCCTAACGATGAATGAGGTAGTTACGTGCACGGGGGGGGGGGGGGGCTCTTGCGTATGATATCCGACTTCGGTCAATGAGCTTCAGACACCAGTTTGCGTCACAATTTTAGCGGGAATTTTAAATGCAGCCAGATACCAAAATTGTTATATCGTTACAAGACATTGAGACAGATATACGAAGCACTTCTTTTAAATATTGCATCTTGTACACCATCATCGTGTAAATTTTGGTAAGTTACGGTTGAAAATGGTCACTTTATGCCACTTTCAAAATGTTTCTCAACAGTAGTCGAGTAAAACAAAATTCGTGCAAAACGTAACTGACCGCCTTTTACAAACTGTAAATGAAGAATATACATATTATATTGCATTTAGCTGAACGACTCTATTCTTCTGGAAAACCATTTACTCTACCAAAAGAATAAGCAACATTCACAACAAACAGAAGTTTATAACAGTAATCAAAAGCTTGAAAACATCATACAATAGTATAGGTCTGTTACTACATACCATCTTTTGGATAATGTCTGCCTCTAATCTTTGGTAATTTTAAAGGTAATTCCTCTGCATCTAGGTAAGTAATATCATACGTGATTTTTTGCGGAAAAGGAGGAGGGTGTTATACGAAATTTCAAGATTTCTCTTGTCAGCAAACCACAAACTAATTCCTCTTAGAAGCGAAGGTTTAGGAAATTTCCGGCGAGGTTGACCCTCTCCCCACCCCGATCGTATTGTATTGGTAACTATAAAGGGCACTTTAACACACATTACAAATGATAGTCAGTCGTTCGGAATAAATGTTACTACTTTCGCAGACATGCTTATCTATATTTCCAAACTACCGGATACAGTGTAGTCTAGTAAGGTCTCCTTGTGGGAGTCAGTGGGTGGCAGACTTGAATTTTCCAGATTCTACGAATGCTCGCTCGAAGGTGACGATTGACCAATTTTTATTTTGTTCCTTGCAGTTATCAGTTAAAATTTGAAGATGTTCTGCATTTGGATTAGATTGATTGATTGTGATTCCGGGCGCGTCAAATACTGACGTCATTAGACCTGTAGGTTAGTGCATGTTTTACATCGGGAGTTGGTGGTGATTTCCCCCCACTGGATGGCAAGATCCTGCGAAGACTTACAGTCGGCTAGCGGGGATTCCCCAAGCAGGTATCTCCCACCAGCGGGGCACCGCCCCAGCCGCGACAAGCTCTAAACTCCCGACCGGTCTCAAGGTATGTGTGATACTGTATCACACGTTAGTGTAAGTGTGTGTAAGGGGTAAGGTTACAATAATTAAAGGTTGCGCGCGGTCCATGGTCAGTTTGTTAGGGTTTATAATAAACGAAAAATAAAAAGGTGGTTGAGAAATGCGAATTGGGTGCTCATTTATTACTGGGTTAATTTTCTTTAAGAACAAATATAATCGTTTATTTTGTTACTAACAAACAATTAACATGTTTCTGGAGTGTTTATATACTTCTTAAATGCATATTTTGGTCCAGAAACCATATTTTCATA
The DNA here is from genome assembly GCA_011170035.1 of Teleogryllus occipitalis. Lineage (NCBI taxonomy): Eukaryota > Metazoa > Arthropoda > Insecta > Orthoptera > Gryllidae > Teleogryllus > Teleogryllus occipitalis. The sequence continues at coordinate 42,160 of BLKR01015901.1, forward strand.
CCAACGTTTGAGTGCTTATTGCGACTCAGCCATTCGAAATATCCACGTAGTTTATTAGACAAAATATGCTTAAAATTGTCCTAAGACAAATTTTTTCGAAGTTTCAATGTTTCTTTCCCGGACAACCTGTATTCTACGTTTCGTCGTGAATCACCATTGGGTTCCACCACATTCAATTCACATTCCTACACTCCCTGTATTCCAACATCTCTCCACTCTCGGCATTATAAACAAAACGTGAAGTTGTCAGGTGTGGGGTTCGAACCCACGCTCCCTCTCGGGAACCAGAGCTTAAATCTGGTCCCTTAGACCGCTCGGCCAACCTGACGACTACGCTGCAATATCTCAGTATACTTCAGATTGACACTCCTTCTGCTACGCATTATAAACAAAACGGGAGGTTGTCAGGTGTGGGGTTCGAACCCACGCTCCCTCTCGGGAACCAGAGCTTAAATCTGGCGCCTTAGACCGCTCGGCCAGCCTGACGGTTTCCTTGTGATATCACAGTACATTTCAGATTGACATTCCTTCTGCTACGCATTATAAACGAAATGGGAGGTTGTCAGGTGTGGGGTTCGAACACACGCTCCCTCTCGGGAACCAGAGCTTAAATCTGGCGCCTTAGACCGCTCGTCCAACCTCTCGTCTCCCTTGCTATATCACAGTATATTTCAGCTTGCCATTCCTTCTGCTACGCATTATAAACAAAACGTGAGGGTGTCAGGTGTGGGGTTCGAACCCACGCTCCCTCTAGGGAACCAGAGCTTAAATCTGGCGACTTACACCGCTCGGCCAACATGACGGCTTCCTTGCAATATCACAGTATATTTCAGATTGACATTCCTTCTGCTACGCATTATAAACAAAACGGGAGGTTGTCAGGTGTGGGGGTTCTAACCCACGCTCCCTCTCGGGAACCAGAGCTTAAATCTGGCGCCTTAGACCGCTCGTCCAACCTCTCGTCTTCCTTGCTATATCACAGTATATTTCAGCTTGACATTCCTTCTGCTACGCATTATAAACAAAACGGGAGGTTGTCAGGTGTGTGGTTCGAACCCACGCTCCCTCTCGGGAACCAGAGCTTAAACCTGGCGCCTTAGACCGCTCGGCCAACCTAACGGATTCCTTGCAATATCACAGTATATTTCAGATTGACATTCCATCTGCTACGCATTCTAAACAAAACGTGAGGTTGTCAGGTGTGGGGTTCGAACCCACGCTCCCTCTCGGGAACCAGAGCTTAAATCTGGCGCCTTAGACCGCTCGGCCAACCTAACGGATTCCTTGCAATATCACAGTATATTTCAGATTGACATTCCTTCTGCTACGCATTATAAACAAAACGTGAGGGTGTCAGGTGTGGGGTTCGAACCCACGCTCCCTCTCGGGAACCAGAGTTTAATCTGGCGACTTACACCGCTCGGCCAACCTGACGGCTTCCTTGCAATATCACAGTATATTTCAGATTGACATTCCTTCTGCTACGCATTATAAACAAAACGGGAGGTTGTCAGGTGTGGGGTTCGCACACACGCTCCCTCTCGGGAACCAGAGCTTAAATCTGGCGCCTTAGACCGCTCGGCCAACCTGACCGCTTCCCTGCAATATCACAGTATATTTCAGATTGACATTCCTTCTGCTACGTATTATAAACAAACCGGGAGGTTGTCAGGTGTGGGGTTCGAACCCACGCTCCCTCTCGGGAACCAGAGCTTAAATCTGGGGCCTTAGACCGCTCGGCCAGTCTGACGGCATTCTTGCGATATCACAGTATATTTCAGATTGACATTTACTCTGCTACGCATTATAAACAAAACGGGAGGTTGTCAGGTGTGGGTTTCGAAACCACGCTCCCTCTCCGGAACCAGAGCTTAAATCTGGCTCCTTAGACCGCTCGGCCAACCTGACGGCTTCTTGCAAAATAACAGTTTATTTCAGATTGACATTCCTTCTGCTACGCATTATAAACAAAACGGGAGGTTGTCAGGTGTGGGGTTCGAACCCACGCTCCCTCTCGGGAACCAGAGCTTAAATCCGGCGCCTTAGACCGCTCGGCCAACCTGACGGCTTCCTTGCAATATCACAGAATATTTCAGATTGACATTCCTATTGCTACGTATTATAAACAAAACAGGAGGTTGTCAGGTGTGGGGTTCGAACCCACGCTCCCTCTCGGGAACCAGAGCTTAAATCTGGCGCCTTAGACCGCTCGTCCAACCTCTCGTCTCCCTTGCTATATCACAGTATATTTCAGCTTGCCATTCCTTCTGCTACGCATTATAAACAAAACGTGAGGGTGTCAGGTGTGGGGTTCGAACACACGCTCCCTCTCGGGAACCAGAGCTTAAATCTGGCGACTTACACCGCTCGGCCAACCTGACGGCTTCCTTGCAATATCACAGTATACTTCAGATTGACATTCCTTCTGCTACGCATTATAAACGAAATGGGAGGTTGTCAGGTGTGGGGGTTCTAACCCACGCTCCCTCTCGGGAACCAGAGCTTAAATCTAGCGCCTTAGACCGCTCGGCCAACCTGACGGCTTCCTTGCAATATCACAGTATATTTCAGATTGACATTCTTTCTGCTACGCATTATAAACAAAACAAGAGGTTGTCAGGTGTGGGATTCGAACCCACGCTCCCTCTCGGGAACCAGAGCTTAAATCTGGCGCCTTAGACCGCTCGGCCAACCTGACGGCTTCCTTGCAATATCACAGTATATTTCAGATTGACATTCCTTCTGCTACGCATTATAAACAATACAGGAGGTTGTCAGGTGTTCGGTTCGAACCCACGCTCCCTCTCGGGAACCAGAGCTTAAATCTGGCCCCTTAGACCGCTCGGCCAACCTGACGACTTCCTTGCAATATCACAGTATATTTCAGATTGACATTCCTTCTGCTACGCATTAAAAACAAAACGGGAGGTTGTCAGGTGTGGGGATCGAACCCACGCTCCCTCTCGGGAACCAGAGCCTAAATCTGGCGCCTTAGACCGCTCGGCCAGTCTGACGGTTTCTTTGCAATATCACAGTATATTTCAGATTGACATTCCTTCTGCTACGCATTTAAAACAAAATGGGAGGTTGTCAGGTGTGGGGTTCGAACCCACGCTCCCTCTCGGGAACCAGAACTTAAATCTGGCGCCTTAGACCGCTCGGCCAACCTGACGACTTCCTTGCAATATCACAGTATATTTCAGATTGACATTCCTTCTGCTACGCATTATAAACAAAACG
>BLKR01015902.1:0-13316 GCA_011170035.1 Teleogryllus occipitalis
TCTTTTAAAAAGGTAATATTGTACATTTTTTTGAAAAAAGAAGTAGCTTTTTAGTCATTTGTGCTTGAAATTTATGCAATGTATAAAAAACAGTTTCTCAAAAACCGCTTCAATTTTTCCTTCACGTTTTTTCAAGAACAAGAATTGCTGAAAGGAATGGCGTAAGTTTAATTTTCGTTGAACTCACCCTATTCGAAAATTGCAAAAACTTAACATATGAAATCTATAAACTTGAAGACAGAGATATTTATCATAAACATCTGTTCTAAAAAAAATCAGCACATTAAAAAACGGTCATGTACATTTTTTTCAAAACTAATAGTTTTTGCTTAATTTCTGCAAACATTTCTGAAATACACAGGTGTCCCACCAACCATGGCCCACGAGAAAACGTCCCGGAGGGACAGGAATGGTTCAAAAGAATATGAAAAATAATTAACATTATTTTCATTATAATTTAAAATTCAAAATCCCAATATTAATTTGATTTTTACTCTATCTTACAATTCTTATTCTCAATATATTGATGCATTTTCTTTCATCCAATTCACAAATCTCCAATGAAATTAGCCCCATTAAGTTTCCTCTCTTAAAAATACGATTTAAATGTAATACGAAGCAAAAGTTGAATAAATTGATTACGATAACTTTGTAGGAACTTGTATTTAATGTCGGATTATTTGATATTACCGCCGCACGAGGCGTTGCCATGTAATGCTGCGACATGGCAGTTTGAGAGGTTATTCCAAGAATTTCATTGTTAGGCAGTCATGGATACGAGAGGGATCAGTTAAGAAGACTTCGTTTACTTAACGAAAATTTTACCATGTCTCTATGTTCAGTTACGTAGTGATACCGTAGTTTCGTATGCATTCATAAGGCGATATAGTAGGACGGCCTTTAGTCCTGGATGTTCAATTTATATGTGAAATTATCCTTGCTTGTGAGTATTATGTTCTGCAAATAATGCAGTTACAAATAATGCGAGCAAGTATGTACTGTTGTAGCACCACTAGTTTAAAAGCAAGATGAAATACCTGAACATTAAACAAACTCTCGATTTTTCAATTTAAAAATAGTTTACCAAACTTCTAGTTCATGAATACACGAAAACGGTGTTTTTCATTTTACACGAATCGAAGATACAAAAAGTATCATTCTTTGATCTGAAGGTCAATGAAGTTCTTCAAAAATTTGAGTCTATGAGTTGGGTGCAGTGTTACTGGAAGAACAGCTAAAACAAGCGAACCTATGGTTTGATCTAAAAGTGAGTCTTTGGAATTCTGAATGCCTGCTCAAAGGATTATGGGTTCAATTGATTGTTTGCGCGAATAATTTCTTCCGAAATCAATTCCGATTCCGAATAATTATTCGGAAATATGTTAAGAGAAATAAATTACTTATTAAAGTACGCATCTTCGAATAAAAGAAATGTATCGTAATTCGGTGAGCCAATTGGTTGGCCGAGTGGCCCCTCTAACCCTCAGAGTTACTGCAGTCCCAGCAAAAGCAACTCGAATTCCGAAGAGTGGAAAATCCATCAAGGCCACGTCGCATTAGTGAAACGTGAAATGTTCTGAATACTAGAGTTTAATGCCACGAAATGTTTGAAGACTTCGAGACAGATTAGTATTAACAAATTATTAACAAGTATTAAAACTGTTTTAACAAATGATCCACAGCCTATAGCTTCAACCTTGAGAAAAATGCGTGGAAGCCCCGAGGGCCTGTGTGAAGGGTGTTTGGCATTAATAAGGAACGTATGTGAACATTGTGAGTTCATTAAAATACTAATTCATAAATAATCGTAAGTCGTCAATAGTCTCCGTCTTCGCTTTTAACGCCGAGCCAATTTGGTACTAGCATTACGAAGCATATTTCATTAGCCGTCAAACGAATGTAGTGGGCACAGCTGTGACTTTATCTGAGGCTATAACAGATGTCACGATTTTTACGAAACGACCCTGGTGTAATCTCCCGTCACCAAGCTAACACATTAAGCATCTGCCGATATTTTGCCGATATCTGCCGATCTGACACGACAACCGGATTGTCCTCTCCCATGCTGCGCCCGGGAGCCAGGCGGAGGCTGACGCTAACCTTTAACAGGAAGCGGCGTGAGCGCGCGGCAGACAGCGCACGGCGCGGGAGTCATGGCTCGCGCCACATCGGGCACGCGTGCGCACGCCCTGCGGCTGCGGTCGCTCTGCGCCTGCCGCGACGACGGCGCACTCTGGTTGAAGCGGGCCTCAAAACTGGCCACAATTGCAAATGCGGGTGGATTTGCGTAAAAATGGGTATCAATGGGTTTTTGAGTTCGATGAATTTGAATGTAATAAATGAATTTAAAAATTCAAAATGGCGGATTTACTCATTTAAAAACAAACAAAAATGCATAAAAAATGTACGTATGGGGTTCTGGGGATCATTGATTTCGAATATCATAATGAAATTTCAAAATTAAAAATGGCGGCTTCAAAATGTCTAAATGACTCATAAAAATAATGTGTAGAAATATGAATATAATAGTTCTCGCGGTTGCAGGTTAATGTCGTTATCATTTCAAAAATTTATATCAGTGATTTTCTTATTAAAAGTAATTATAAGAAGGATAAATCGAAAATAATATACAGAGAAAATAATTCCCTCTGGCGTAGAAGGCAATTTCAAGACATCTAGTGTTAAATCTTACCATGTAGCATTGCAGTAAAGAGGTTATGAAACAAAAAGGTGCAGATATGTGCAGCAAAATGTGTGTTATTCTCATTGAGGACATTCTGCTTGATAAATAAAAAAATGATTGAGACAAGAATACGTAGGGCAGAAAATATAATCCACAATACACGTGAGGCTCTATACGTTAGAATTCAGCCGTATTATTCATACAATTATTTGACACTTTTTCTTAAAAATATATCTAACTTATAGTCAAAAGTGTCTTCTATTCGGAAATACAAAGAGGATCCACAAAAAATTTAACACTTTTTTTTTCACAAATATCGTTGACAAGAATCAATGAATTGGAGTGTTTCGAGCAACGCTAACTTCACGAGACCGTGAGGAAAAGAAAAATGATTGAAATAATGTTCTGGAGCTGAAGTCGTGTGCTCCTATGTCTTCCGAAGGGGATTTGCTAAGTCAGAATTCGGAAAGCGCACTTTGCATTTCGCCCTTATGGTCAGGTCTTTGGCCCGGTCCAACCAGTGTGCGGCGCCAGTGGCCGCGCTGGCGCCGCGCCGGCTGCGCCGCACCACAACCAGCGCGCGCTGAAAGCGGCAGTGGGAGGGGCGCACACGAGGGAACGCGCGGAGGCCGAGGTGCTGCCACAAAGCGCCGCCAGCGAACGCTTTGGGGTCGGCGTAATCGGCGAAGGCGGCGGCTGCGATGGCAGCGGCAGGCCGTTGATTCCACTGATGGCGGCGGCGGCGGCGGCGGCGACCACGAGAGCGGCGGCAGACACACAAAGAGAGGCGCCGCCGGCCCCCGGGAGAACCCGTACAAGCAAACTCAATTATCCGCGTCGGGCATCGATCCGCGGACATCGGACTCCCGCAACGTGACGGCGCTGCGCTGTCGTGTTTACCCGACGCAGACGCGCCTCCCCTTCCCCACGATCCGCAGCCACTGGCCCCGGACGCTCCATTCGCGCAATCACGTACCGGCGTCTTCGAAAATCCATTTCACAGTCTCTAACTGACCTGGTGAAATTTGTTGAGATTTTGTTAAAACCCGTGCAATAAGGTGCAGTGGAAGACATTAGAATATAATACAGATTTTTACTGTGGTAGAAAATTAAACTTTTAATCAAGAAGTGATTGTTGGTTGTACAAAGGTCTTGGAATACGAAATCAGTGAAATGCTCTCTAAATTTTTTTTAACGTAACGGACACTATTCAAAAACTTCATTCACATTAATTAAAAGTCAACTCGTTTAAGAAAAGAAGGGGATTTTGTTGCAGTACATTGTAAGTTGGAGAAGTAGGTTTATTATTTAAATTAAATTGACAATATTTAAAGCGCTATCTTAATACAACTGTCAGAACTTACGGTTTCTTCTTAAACTCAGGTGAAAAGTCTAATTAATGAAATTAAATGCTTAGTTCTTATTAGAGTAAGCCCAGGATAATTTTTGTTCGTATTAACTTCATAATTAAACCATATTCATTTCTATTATATATTATGCATATATTATGCATATATATTATGCATCAAACCCATGCATAATAGGAGAGGTCTCCAACTCCTAGAACTCTCTTGGCAACATTTTCCTCACTCCTCAGCTCCTAGAATGAATATATTGTCTTAGAAGCGCGGAAAGGTTCTTCGTGAGCCTCATTTCGTTTCTGTTTGTTCGCTCTGAGAGAAAATTCGGATCGTTTTTGCTATGCGGTTGAGTGCCTTTGTGAATATCCACGCGTTTGAAGAACTTGTCTACTCGGGTTTCAATTCAAACATTACTTCAATTCGAAGAGATTAGTATGAAATTGCAATTGTTATGATAGAAAACATGAAAAACTACTTTGAAGTGTTGGAAGATTCGTTCTAGAATAGCCAGGTGAGTTCGATTTACATTTCATATCCAGCGGTAACAAAATCAAACAAGCTCCCCTAAACCTTAATACTGTTATTTTCTCACATTTGTAGCAAAGCTATATTGAATGCAATGAGTAATAATAACTTTACGATCACACATGCATTGCTTGAAATATATTCGAAAGCTCTGTATTCTATGAAAGATCAAAATTCGGCAGCATGTAGCGCTCGCCAGGTAAGAATCCGAGAGGCGTTCGTCTATTTTTCACAACATCCAGAGCTCTAATACATAACAGGAGAAGCGCGCATGGCGGTAAAAGTACTAACTTAAATAAGTCTTTAATGAAATTATCCATGTTGTTTATTAAATTCTATATTTGCATCAGTTAGAGTCCGTCTTCCTCCCCGCGTCCGTCGGGTTTATCATGTCATGCCTGTCTGACCGACTGTGGTTCCCCCATCTCCCCGCCATTCCCCCGTCCTTCCTACCAATGTCTCCAATCTTCCCTCCTCACAAGTATTAATTTTATCCGCAATTTATCTTAAAAATTTCAAATATGGGTAATTTAAATCAGAGAAACCTTTCCTCTTTCGTAAAATTTCATTACATTATATTTTTCGACTTAACAGATCATTCGAAAGTGGCTTTATTATTTTTAAATCGAGTTATCGTAAATACTGTATAAAAGTTCAATCTAACAACTTATGAAATGTTTTCGAATTAATTAGGTTAATAATAATAAATAAAAGGGGTTATATGATTACTATAATCAGATTCCAATAATTTTATTTTTTTAATCAGTACCTCAAATGTCACTTGAATGCCCGTAATAACTGTCCGTAGTATAAAATGTTAATATATCTAAGAACACGCCTATTCACTCAGTGCTTTTCTTTACTAATACATTACAAAATACAAAGAAAGACAATGCCTCGTGAGTTGTATCAAGCAGAAAATCGAGAATAAAATGTAAACATTGTGCGACGCATACATCTGTGTACACAGGAAAACGCTGAAGCAAGAAACGGCTACAGGAGGATGTTTTTGACTGAAATGTAGTTTTATATTCACGGACATGTTTCTTCCGCATAATGAACAATGACGATTAAGGAAGAACAGCGAAACCATCTCCGCGACCATAAAGTCAACAAGCATCGCCTTCCTCAAGTATTGTACACAAAGACGCGACATTCCGCGGCGTCTGTTTATTCTGAAAAGCGTTTGCGAGCGGGGAACGGCTCCCGTGCGTCGCTCCCGGCGGACTCGGCCTTCACCCTGGCGCGGCGCGGCCACTTCTACGCCATTGTCATTGAGTGCCCGATTCGCACAGGCACTACGGATCCCGTTGCATACGTGTTCTTCTCACATCTACTGAATCGCATATAAAGAAATAGAGTTGCAATGTTCGTTCCAATCACTGAATGTTCGTTCTTCTATGTTACAGGCTCACTGACAGTGGAGCTCACGAGGGGGGAAGGGACTTGTGGTCTTTAGCTAATCCCCAGAAGTCGATGACACTTGTTCACAAGTATAGTTTTAACTCGTTCTTTATAATAACGAAATAATTTCAATATCTCAAGGGCAAACGTTACAAATATCTATAAATCAACAAATTAAAATAAATTTTAAATTTTGTGTAAATAACATATTCTTTATAAGAAACCATTAAGTCGGTTGGTCGGTCATTTAATACTTGTAGACCCCCTTCCCTCACACACATACCTCGTAGAAAAATTCTGGTTTCGCCAGTGAACATTACTCTCTTGGGATTGTTGTGTATTGAAACTGCTGTAAAATACAAAATCTTCCTAAGAAATATCCATTTTCTTTCTGAGTTCATTTATTCATTGTGTGAAGTAGAGTCTTGATTTCATCTACATGAAGCACATGTGCATCCGGAATAACGCAACTTCCAATGACTTTATCAATCACATTAAAATTCCTTAGTTTTCATTTACAGAGAACACTCACATTAAACACAGTCGTGAATTACTAAAACAGTTTTTTGCGTCCACTCCACGGTTGTTCAGCAGAAGCTCGACGCGTTCTCGTGAGAGCGCATTTTCCCAAACAAGCCGAGCCCCGAAGAAAGTAAAAGGCGGGCGGGCGGGCGGGTGGGCCATCCCGGGCAGCCACAAAGGGCGCTCTGCCGCCGCGCGGGAGTGGCGCCCTGCGAGGTTCGCACGCGAGCGGCGCCGTGCGCGCCCAAACAGCTCTGCCCGGCCCCCGCTCCCGACCCCCGACCCCCAGCCCCCCGCCGCAAACGCCCCCGCCCCGCCCGCCCCCGCCCCGCCCCCGCCCCGCCCCGCCCCGCCCCCGGCCCGCCCCGCCCCGCCCCGCCCCGCCCCCGCCCCGCCCCGCCCCCGCCCCGCCCCGCCCCGCCCCCGCCCCTCCCCCGCCGCCACCGTGGCCGCCGCCGTCACCGCTTCCGCCCCGCCGCCCACACCGCCGCCCACGCCCCACCGCCACCCCGCCCCCACCCCCGCCGCCCCCGCCACCCGGCCGCCACCGACACTGCCGCCCTCGCTGCCCCCGCCCCTCCCCCCGCGTCCGCCACCGCCGCCATCGCCGTCGCCACGCCCGCCAGCCACTGCCACCCCCGCCGCCACCGCACCCGCCGTCCCCACCACCACCCCCGCCGCCCCCACCACCACCGCGGCTGCCGCCGCCCACGCCTCTGTTCCGCCGCTCCTGCCGCCCCGCGCACGCTGCCCCCGCCGTCACTGCCCACGGCACCGCCACCGCCGCCCCCGTCCCCGTTGCCCACGCCCCCGCCGGCCCCGCCCCCACCCCCTCGCCCTCGCATCCGACGCCCCCGACGCGTTCGCCGCAGCGCTCCCACGCGCCGCGCCGCGCGTTTGCTGCCCGCCTTTGTTGCGCCGGCGCCTCTGGGAGCGGCTGCGGCCGCCCGCGCCGACGCAACTCGCGGGAACGCTCTATCGCAGCAGGAGCACGGCCCACTCGAGTAATCACTTGCTTATGAGCGAATACAACTGAACCAACAGTTTGATAACCATACATAATCTACCTATCATCACAACATCTTGTGGTAAATGCGATCAAAAGTTCTTCTAATAAAGAGAATTCTATCTCAGGAAACGCCTTTCAAACAACAGAGGAGAATTAATTAACGATTAATCATGACCTTGCGTTAAATGAGAGGAATGAATTGGAACTACCTTCCTCAATCAATTTATTTATCTAGACAAGTTTGGTGACTGCACAAACCACAGAACTGATTGCAAATAAATCGTTTATAAATGTTTCTTTTAATTTTTATGCATAATAGAATGCACACAATTGTTGCTGTCCTCACGTATAGCCTCACAATATAATCGAAGAAGAAGTCATTCGTTACTCAGACTTTTACTCATCCTCACAAGATTTACTTACGATTTGGTCAAACACATCTGAACGAAATAGTTCTTTATGTAACTAGTACAGAAAGTGAGTCTTCGGTACACAAATGAAAGAGATGGCATTTTCAAATGATTAAGCTAAAGACACTTTGCGCACATTCTTTATACGATTTAATGTAAACGTACAAGGAAATAATCTTGAAATAATTTTTTGTATCGGACGTGACAGCTATGTTGATTCTTATCACCTCACTGCTTTCTTAACTTTGCAGAACTCAATTATTTTATTTGGCCATGATTTCTTTGCGCTACACGCACAAAAAAGTCTACTTCCTGCAAAGTACACATTTTTCAATCAGTAACGGTAAAGGTAAGAATTATTTTCCATGATAGAGTACTGAAAATATAGCTACTTTCGTTGCCATTAAGTTTTATTATTCAAAAAATGACATTCTTTCATAAATCGAATGAAGATACATTTCCTAATTTTTCAAGAAGCTTTCCGTCTCGCTCAAATACAACTATAAACTAGTGGTTCTGGTTATATAACAGCACATTCTTTATATGTCTGCTGGTTCTTGAGATTGGGTCACAAGGAAGAAAACACGCATTTTACATTGCCGACGTTTCGGCCGTATATTTGGCCTTCATCAGGGCTAGAGAGGGCTTCTCTAGCCCTGATGAAGGCCAAATATACGGCCGAAACGTCGGCAATGTAAAATGCGTGTTTTCTTCCTTGTGACCCAATCTCAAGAACCAGCAGACATATAATTACATCGGGTCAAGAATCATTGAATAATATATAGCACATTCTTTCTTTTCTCACTCAGATATAAGTCCAAATTAGTGATGTTACAATAGCACACACTTTTTCCAATTATTTGTAACGGCTACGACACTACCACATGAAGCTGCAAAAGTATTTCCAACCAGCAAAGATTTTATTGCCCTCGCCGAGATTCGAAATCATGTCCTCCGAGTTAAGAGACTAAGTAGAGTTACACGACAGTACACGACGCAATCGCTCGGGAATACTCGCTTTCCCGACGCACGGCAATGAAGTTCCCTCGCCACGCCCTTTGCCACTGCATCACGCGCGGGCGTACTCTCTTTCGCCGACACTTAAAAACTAAAGGCCCTTCCCATCATTTCTAGCTTAGGCAATTTTCAAAAATTCAGTGAAACTTAATGAATCAGATGAGATTTGCACCAACATTAAAGCTTCCTCTCTCCGTGGAAAAAGCTTAAAGACAAAAGTTTTGATCAGTATTTGAGAATTTTTTTTATAAATTGCATTGACTTAAAGAAGGCATTAGGCGAAAACTCAGTTTCTCAAAAAGTTGTATAAGATATCTTTTAAAGATTTTTTTGAACATATTTCATTAAGAAAAAAACTCATCTTCAATTTTGTACTTTTGCAACTTTATTTTTTTGTGATTTTCGAAATACGGTTCGCCGAAAATGGGAGAAGCACCAGTTTTTTATCGACCTTTGATACATACAAAGATAAAAGTCAAAGAAAAAAATTGGAGCCTTTTTGAGAAAATATTAGATGTGGGAATTTAAAAATTGCCTATTCTTGTGAAAACCACTCGTGTTTTGCAAAAATTGTTCAGGATCTTATTTTTAAATCAGCATTTGAGCATCAGAATTTATCCATGAAAAGAGCTCTCTCTTAATGAGTAATATTGTAGTTGTGGGAAGACGCCCAAAAAGTTTTGAGCTTTTGCTATTTTCGAAAAATCAGGAATTTATACGAACATGAGACCCGAGCAATTTCTTAAGCGTTCTTTACTGTAACCAAGGACAGTTAACTAAAAAACTTTGCAGCCATTTTTGAGATATTTTTGAAAATGCTGACGCTTCACGTAAAGTACCCCCAAAACGAAAATATCTGTTTCAAACTCGCAGGACCAGCTTCAAATTCGTTCAGATCGATAGGGGAATATCGGATAAATTTGTTTTAACGTATTAGGCGCTAGCATTGACCAGACAGACAGACTGACGTTTTCCCGTCAGTCCATTTTTCAGTATCAAGGACCCACGATGTATGGTTTCTGACTATACAACATGTTAGAGGAAGTTATTTACTAAATATGGTAAGAACTTCTTACCAAGAACATCTTCATACTAAGAAGATTTATCCATTTTTGTTAGCAAGACAATAAGAGTTTTTCTCTCGAAAAATCGCCTATTTTCACTACACGATTACAAGTGTTTCTCTTTACTAGTTATGTAGTACGGAGAGAAAGTAAAAAAAAGAACGCAGATTGATCATAAAAATGTTTAATTTTCGAACTATCATATTAGGACTTTTGGAGTGCCAGTACTAATAAATGGCGTAGCGTAGTCAGCTGCCGCATTAAACAGAGAGATTGCGCTCTCAGCAAAATTCCTCAATAACAACGATACTGATGAGGGAGAACCTCTTTTACTGCAATTATACTAAAAGCTAAGAAAGAATGACTTTGAAACAGAAACGTATATTGTTTATTCTCTGAATATTCACTTAATAGATGTATTGATCATAGTTCTGTCATTAACCTTTCAATGGTGAATCTGTCTAGCGAGTGAAGTTTTGCCTAGTGAATCTGGCTAGTGAGTGATGAATCTGGAATGATTTTGTGTTAACACTAAAAGCAGAAGATGAAGCATACAAACATTTGGTTACTTGTTTTTAATTTATCGATTCGACTTTGAACTTCCTGCTCCATTGCTGCTTTATGCTACACACTAAATCCTCGTCCAGACATAAACGATGCCAGTAAACCTCGCATGACCTGGACAGATAAATAGCACGAATAATTTCTGACCGTCTTTTAGGGAGGTTGTAAATTGTGACAATCGAATTACAACTTGACCTCACCAAATGTTAAATTCAAGAGGCCATTTGACAATTCTCCTGAGGGTCGTTGGCAGACATAGTAGACCTCGCTGTGGGTAATGGGATGCCCACGTAATGAATTCAACGGAGAACAGCTGTAACCGCACACGCACGACGTGGCGTGTATGGAGACTCACTAACACGCACGCACACACACACACGCGCGCGAGCACACACACACACACTTATATAAACAAACACTCAAGAGACACGAAAATTCAGTAACGTGAACTCAAGAGACACAGAATGTGGTCTCATTGACGACGAATGTACATTTCTTTCGTATTTTCTATATGAGTACAAAATGTACGTCAATAACCTAATTCATTTTAATAGTTTTTCCTCAAGAGTTTTCAAAGTACGTTTTTTTTTCAATTTACAGAAGCAAAGACAGAAATGAGAAGGGTAGAAATTGCATTGAAATAATTTAGAATTTAATACAAACATCCAAAGGTGAAAGATAAAATTACTTTTGTTTCTGCTGAGAACTGGCGTGAATATTCGTTCACTACACCTATTGAATACAGTCTTTCTTCCCGTAATATTAATATACAGCAGTCTGCTCAAAAAATAGTCTGTTAAAAAAATACGCGAACTGTTTGAATTGCGCGGCTCCAGTTGATTCCAGGTGAATTTGCTTTACGTCTCTAGGTTTGCTCAGACCTGCTGATTATGACGCCATTTCCTGACTGTTGATATCTTTATTTGTTTATTAGCTATGTGGATTTTAATGAAGTGCGTTTTTTTCGTTTGGCGGATTTCAAAATGAATCATCTGAAAGAGCAATGACTTATTGTGAAACTTTATTAATCTTGGAAATTCTGCGACAGAAACTTTTGCTATGCTTAACACGGCTTCCGGTGATGTTGCGAAGCGTACGACATTTTTGAAGTGGAATGAACGTTTTGAACATGGTCGACTGTCCACTGAAAATGATCAGTGTTCTAGACGTCCTTCCATGTCAACTGACGACCCACACGTCGACAAAATCAATACCCTGGTGCGAGCAAATCGACATCCGACTGTCGGAAAGCTTGCTGAAGAGTGTGGGATATCAGTTGGATATTGTCACGAAATTTTGACTGGAAAATTGAAGATGCACCGTGTTGCTGCGAAATTTGTGGCACGCCTGATAACGGAGGAACAAAAAGTCCACCGTGTCCGGCTTTGTCGGGAACTGCTTGATGTTCAGAAGAAGATAAAAACTTTTTGTCAAGGATCATAACCGATGATGAAAGAAGGGTGTTTTGGGGTGAAAAGGGTGAAACGTCCTCCAGTCCAAAAAACTCACCAAGTTCGGTCCAAGGTTAAGGTGATGCTGACAGCTAAGGGTGTTGTTCACCATTATTATCTCCCCTAAGGCTCCATAGTGGTAAGGCTCGAACAAAAATTACTATACTGAAGTTCTAAAACATCTGAGGAACCCCATTAGCCGCAGAAGGCCAGAAATGTGGGGGAGTGGTGACTAGTTTTTCCATCATGACAACACTCCAGCCCATTCAGTACTCAGAATTCGTGAGTTTTTGGCCAAACACTCGATCACTGTTCTTTCTCACCCTCCATACCCACCTGACCTTGCTCCTTGTGACTTTTCTGGTTCTCCAAACTCAAAAGACCCTTGAAAGGAAGAATATTTGAGACGATTCGCGAGATTATGGCAAATGCGACTAACAATAAGTAGCTGAAGGGTATTACAAAAGAAACATACCAGGACAAGTGGAAACACCGTTAGGATAAGTGTGTGCGTTGGGGAGGAGTGAACTTTGAAGGAGATCCAGACATCGAACTTATAAATAGAGAAAAAAATTGTTTAATGGAAACAGTCCGCGAATGTTTTGAACAGCCCTCGTAGAGTCTGATCTACATTAAACAAAGTTTCATTTAAAGACGCTGTTGATGATAAAGGGAAGCAAGGAAACAAAAGTAGATTGAAGAATCGGAAAAAGGGGATATTTGCCATAACTCACTTCATAATAAATCATAGATATTTTAAAAATTTTATTTGGCATAGAAAATGCAACAAATACAAAGACGTTGAACAGGTGCTTGTCAATACCTAGCACATTTCTGGAAAGACGAAACTGAGCAAGTTTTGTAAGATTACTTTGAAAAACAGTAGCAAACAATTGCATCATTTTAGCAAATCAATAATTTATTATTAGTTTAAAAAATACAACGAAATAATTCAAGAAATAAATAGAATAGGATCTAGTTCAGGATATAAACATAATTGTGAAAATACGAGTTAAAATCTTCCAGTGAATATGTCAATAAAAGAGGCCCGAACATATTGAACTACGCTATTACAGCTAGTGTCCAGGAATGTAAAAAATGCTGAATGACGGGGCGAGGCGAGGCGGGGCGAGGCGGGGCGAGGCGGGGCGAGGCGGGGCGAGGCGGGGCGAGGCGGGGCGAGGCGGGGCGAGGCGGGGCGAGGCGGGGCGAGGCGGGGCGAGGCGGGGCGAGGCGGGGCGAGGCGGGGCGAGGCGGGGCGAGGCGGGGCGAGGCGGGGCGAGGCGGGGCGAGGCGGGGCGAGGCG
>BLKR01015902.1:13416-45331 GCA_011170035.1 Teleogryllus occipitalis
ATTCCTCCCTTTCTACTTACGTACATTTGCTACAAAGGGTTCTTGTTTTGGAATTTTTCTCGCTCGGAAGGGAGTCAGTTTGTGAACACTTCCTGGTGTGTATGGGTGTAGATCTCCAATTTGTTGCTCTGCGGAATTTTCGAGTTTCTACATTTCTGTTGATATGGCTTCAACTTCAACATCCACAAGGGGATCAGGACGACCGTTGAAAGGCCAGGCTCGTGAGATAGTGTATCGAATGAAACGGCGTATTAAAATCGCATATCAAGAAAGGCAAGCAAGGGTCGACAAGCGATGACTCTCTAGCGTAAGCGAGAATGACAGCAGCGTCGCCGTCAAGAGCGTGAGAACGAAGTTGCACGAGCGAATCAGTTATCGTTGCAGGCGCGCCTTGAGTTCCCCTGAGCTCCGCCTCTGAAGTAGAGGGGGATGGCTTCGCCACGCCTCCTGAGGCGAGCGACACCATGGCGTTTTTCCTAAGTTGTCGAACTATAATTTCGAATGTTCACATAAATTGACGGGAAACGAAGCAACTTCTGGTCTTGTCATAAGTGTCAATGTTTTCGTTAGATACCCATAAACTTGGATATCTAACACTAAAACTCTTTCGATTTTGACTGAAAAACGCAAATATTTGATTATGTTGATCCCCATTCTCATATCTGATGTTACGATTACATTCTCATACTCAGTGCGTCAGTGCTTACGACACAGATGTCATGCAACGTGGATGAAAGATTCTTCAGTAATCAAGTGTTCAGTTTCAGAATAGTCAATTCGTGCTGCTCCAGGACCTCATTTTCCACACACTCGACAACAGAATTTTCCCACCAGTAGGCAACTACTTTGAAGTAATTGTAAAGATGAATCGATGAACATCGGTAAAGGAGTCGATAAAAATATATTCAGCGGAACAGGATGACAAAGAGTTTCTTATGATCCCGTTAAACATGCGTAATAGTCTTTGTGCAGCACGGGAAATGAGCAATAAATATTTAAGATATAATTCAGTGAATTTGTTCCAGCATGAATCAAACGCGTGGAGCAAAATAAACCAAAATACTTTTGAGTGTTCGAGAAAAAATATAGGGAGTTCGCAATTCAAAATGTTGTTAGTTGTTGTTTTTTGTTTTCTTTGCTCTTTTTGGCAAATTTGCTTCGATACACTACAAGGCACATAAGTACTTTGGGTTGCAGAGAAGAGGCGCGATGAAGCGCCCTCCACCCTTCATTAATTTGCTCCCGGGAGGATAAATCCCCATAGTGGGCACCTAGGCGTTTAAGCCTTTATCCTCACCCTCGGCTGCCAACACACACACTTTGGGCTATTAGTATTCGGATCCCGCCAGGACGCAGTTATCCCTGTCGGAAACCTCCCCAGTCAATGCCTGCGTTGGATCGCCCTGCCAGTGCAGAGCTACTGGCTTTCCAGGCAAATACCAGAGTCGAAACAATGCGCCACTCAGAATGCGCCAGGGCAACCCCCCCTCCATGTCCCAATAGGCCAGGAACCAGCACGAAAACCACCTATAATAAGCTCAAAGCTAAACCTTTTTGTGAAAATATCCAGTGAATCATGTCATGAAGAATAGGGAAACCCAAGTAAGCCTTTAGGTGCAGGCGTGCGCAGTTTTGCTTCTGGAACCTCAGAAGCGACAGTGTGCATACGTGCGTTCGCTAAACTCCGGAATTGTTGGCCAGAAGTATGTATTTAAATTAGGTCTGAGAAATGATTCTCATCGTATACGTTATTTGTAAAATATGTTATGTAAACATCACTTTTCTGATGAACTACTCACTTAACCTCAGCAAAAGAGGTGATGTGTGAAAGCTGGAAATCCCCAATAACAGCAGTGAAACGTAAATTTTCTTTATGCAACATAAACATTAATATTTAAAAAAATAGTTTTCTAACTGTCGATAGCAAGCACAACCTGGTGAAGACGTAGGTTCTGGCGGTAATGTGGAAGCGAAGACGCAGCATATCTTTTCGAGCGCAGCTTTGCGCAGCTTTAGATTGAGCAGCTCAGTGCAGTTTGAAGTCGCATTTGCGTTTTTGAATGTATGTTGCCTCTTCGCTTCGAATCTGAAAGTAATTATGAGGGTGACAGTAACAACGATCCTAGCGAACATGTCAGGGTAAAGCGGACAGGTCAAGCGAGGCAGCAAGGACCAAAGATGTTGGAAAGGAGCAGGGTGGGTTCGAGCAGTTCGGCGTAAAGTAGGGTAGGGCAAGACTGGGCAAGTCAAGCCGAGGTACATTATACACAGATTTCATTCCTTCTCGTCCCTGAAAATGATAAATAAATAACCGGGCAAGTATAATTGGATTCGGCTTCAAACTCCGTGGCGATTTAATCGTAAGGATTTATTTCCACGGGTTTCCATTAGTGATAAACGAATACACGGTCAACTTTAAAAAGCCCGCTAGTAAACTCTAAATGAATGGTCAAAGATTTCTTCCGGGCTGAAGGGCCGTGGTCCATTGGAAAACATATTTCCATACGTTTCGTCCGCAACTACGGCAGACATCCTCAGTGGCGATGTGGTCTCGGACGAAGAATCCTCTTTGAAGGTTCCCCGGTGACTGACTGAAGTGCCCGGTCCGCGGGGATATTTGTACCAGCGGGACTGTGGTGCCACCCTTCAGCCCGGAAGAAATCTTTGACTACAACTCTGGCCGTGAAAGCCTACATTGTTTTATTCTAAATGAATGCATTGATTTCCAACATTAGAGATGCAATGCACGTCACGAATGACACAACATAATGTGGATGCGCACGCCACTTCCCAAACCCAAATTTCGTCGGGAAGCAGCTACCGCGAGTAGAGCCCTCTTCAAAGAGAGCGGGGCGGAGGGGGCGGAGGGGCAAAGGGGGCGGGGCGCGGTGTGGGAAGGCGGAAGCGGCTGGGCGCAGTCCCCAGGGGGCGCAGGAGGCAGCCTTCGCGCCGGCACGCGAGCAGCGCGGAAGCGGCTGAGAGCCAGCGGCAGCGCTGAGAAACTGCTCTCCTCCGCGGGCCTGCAAGCGCGGACGACGAACTTTGCAACAGGACGTCGAAAATCCCAACAAAGTACGAAAGCACTTCGCGATTTGCACAAAGAGAGGTATTCGAGAAATTTTATGATTTGTAAATGCAATTATATTTTTTTTTCAACGGTGAATTGTATCTTCGGCATTCAAAAGCAATCGATTAAATAATAATTAACAAACAATTAATTAACAAATACTCGATGTGAAATTGTAACAAAAGATTTGGGACACGATGACCACGATGCACAAATACTTACCGTTACAAGAAATGTGAACCTGACATAATAAATAAAACACATATGATTATATTGTTTGCTAAAAGTCAAACACAATTATTCATAAACAACTTGCTCCAGGAATCATGTGTCGAGGTTTACAATACTGTTGATACAAACTATAAATATAATTCATTTTTTTCGACTGTTTCATTTCACTTTAACGCGTACTTTCCTTTTTGAAAAAGAAAATTAAACATTTGATGTAAAAGCAACTCTTGGATAACACGAGAGATTAGAACATCATGTAGAAAAAATCGAATTATATTTTTCATTTCTAAGCATCATATCTTAGCTCAAGAAATCCACGTCTTCTTTCAAAAATACAAAATCGTTATACAGAATAGTCATAAGGTGGGTTAAAATTACGAAACACGATCAGGATATTTTAAACCCAAATAACAAAACAAAAGCATTGTGGAATACAGTAAAAAAAACACATCAACAATAAATCTTGCAGAAAATATTGTTTCAAATGATGTTAGAGAAGTGAACGATACAGCAATACTGGCTAGTCTCTCCAACCAATATTTTTCGAGATTTGCTGTTGATCTCACTACGGGTCTTTAGCCATAACAATTCAACATCAGACGTTTCCACAAAAATGTTTGACACGATATTTGTTTCCAAAACTGCTTCCTTTAAATTCTCGAAATAATTGGGAAATTTAAAAATAAACATTCGGTCGGTTTAGATGAATTTCCCATTGTTGTTAAGAACGTGTACGTGTACCATTATGCACCCGTTAGCTCACAAATTTAATGCACCCTTATGCACCGGAATTTTTTCCAGATATTTTCCAAACTGCTAAGATTAAGATGTTCTTCGAAAAAGGCAGCAAAAATGAAATACAAAATTATCAGCTAATTTCTCTTTTCTCAATTATTTGAAAAATATTAGAGAAACTTTTTTCGAACGAATTGAAACACGAAGCGTTTTTAGATTGCCCACATTGATTTAGAAAAGCCATATTTTCGAAATCTACGAAAAGCCATATTTTCTCTTCTTAAAGATTTCGCTTCATCCTTGGATCAAAATGAAGCACCTATTGGAATAATTTTAGATCTTTCAAACGCTTTTGACGTCATTGATCAAAATATTTGTGACATTATTTGTCAAAACGGACGAAAAAAAAAATCAAGGTTTGGAAATCATGCAAATAATAATATTTTCGGATTCAGCATGATATAAAAACACGAAAAAATATTGTTTGGATTTTTTGGAACGTTATTTTTTATCTAAAAATAATTCACTTTTTCAACGATTTTAATACATTTTACTGTTTTTTTATTAAAAAATTCTTAGCTAAGACTGTAATATAAAGTTTCGTCTAATATTTTGTTAACACTATCTACTGATGTCAAGCAACTGAAAAATTGCACAACAAAAAAATTTCAAGGTCACTGAAAGGTCAGAGAGGGCATAAATGGGTAAAAATCGATTGTGAAAATACGACATCGTCTGTTTTCGATTTTTCTATAAAACCGAAATACTCCTGGATACTTGTACTTTACGCCTACAAAATTTCATCCTTGGTTATTGAAAGGATTCAGAACTACGATCATTTTTATTACAAAATTTGTGATGAACAATTTTTTTTATCCGATAAAATAATTTTTTTATTCCAAAAGAAATGTTATCGGATCACAAAATTTCATTAGTATCGTGAAAGAAATGCTGGAATAGGGTGTGTTCACATCAACAGATGTCTTTGTGAGTGGCTCTATTAGCACAGAGAGTAATCTGAAATCAGTGGTCCGATTTCCACCGTGCCAGATGTATGTAACCCGTTTCGAGCTGCTCATGCTCCAAGACGGACATTTTTCATGAAAGAAACGCACAAGAATGTCACAGGGAATTTGTGAACCCTCTAGTATGGCCGTTGCATACCGGACAGTCGCCAGATGAGCAGGAAAATTTCTGCGAGGACGCGTAGCAACCAGTGATCAGCAACGCCCGTGACGACTTGTGAGTGTGCGGACCGAAGTAGCACGTGCTGTAATCGTGTATCAGCCTAATCGAGCCTTTAGAACGGGTATGTAATGCTTTTGGAATATTGTGAGCTCTTACATGTTCAAATGCTTTGAAACATGAAACCAGTACTGTCATTTCAAATACCTTAATAATTATGAGAAACACAATTTTGGGGTGTTGTTAAATGTCCATGCACTTACTTCTTACCTTCTTCTTTCATGTGTATATTACACAATTTCCACCCGTGCTCGTATTCTTCAAAAAAAAAAAAATAGTTGCCATGACATATGCCCCAACCTTCATTAATATATATTGCAACGGGGCAACGCATCCACGCTGTCGAATTCGTTGCAAAAGAGATAAAAGAGATGGTACTTCCTTCGTCAGAATTCAAGCAGTCATCTGATTAAATTTTTTATTACATTATCCGTACGGAATTTCAAATTCTAAAAATAATTTCACTTCATATTATTGATAGTGTTGGGGAATCGAAGATATGAACTGAAAAATGGAAAAGAGGATATCGAGTGTACTTCAAAGAGGAAAATTATGCTAGAGATGACCAAGTAATAAGAGGCAGTGGTATTGAGGACGTAGTGAAATATACACAGCTTTAGAGCCTACAGCCGCAGCAGCAGCAGCAAGGGAAGGACAGCTCCGACAGCCTCCGCTGACAACACTGCGTGCTGGAGTGTGGGCGTCGCGGGCCTGCTGAGGTAATTTTCAGAACATCGGGGTCGCCGGGAGCAGAAATGAGTGTCGCAAGTCCTGTGAGCCACTAAAAGCCGCACGCAAGACAGCGCGGGAGTTACCACGGCCAAACAGCCACAAAGGGCGCGAACGAGGCGGTAGAACGAGAATGGAAGAGAAAGGCAAACAGGCGAGCGAAGATGTAATGAAGCTTTGAAGGAGGCACGAGCGGTACCGCAAAGGACAGGTGGCAGCCCGAATGTGATAATCTAGTCCATAATATATTTTGTGAAGTAAAGACGAAATACAATTGACAGAGGGAGATAATTAATTCAAATAAAGCAATTATATACCAAACTAGTTAAAGAACCCCGCGTTGCCGGGGTGTTTATCACAATAATTTATTAGAGAGGACCGGGAGAGATGACTCAGAGCATCAACTGATATCACTGCAGTCCCTCTGACCGCGAGGTCTTAGGTTCGAGTTCCAACGGTGGCAGGATTTTCGACATTAGCTTGCCAGCTGGGTCGAATTCAGTCGCTGTCTGGAGGAGAATTCTAGAGGTCGACTGCTCTGATCGGTAGTTTTCCGTGGTTTCTCCGATCAACACCAGGGGAATGCCTGAGCAGTACCAAAACAAACAGGCCATGGACTGCGCGCGGTCTTTCCTACCTCTTCCTCGTTCTATCCTCACCCCTTACACAAACATGTACTACAATACCACACATGCCGGGAGACCCGTCGGAAGCTTAGAGCTTGTCCTGGCTGGGGCGGTTCCCCGCTGGTGGGAGATACCTGGTTGGGGAAACCCCCGCTAGCCGACGGTAGATCAGCGCTGGATCTTGCCATACAGCGGGGGAAGAACACCGCTACCTTCCGAGAAAAAATTCACTACACTTACGGGACTAATAGCCATAGTAGTTGACGCGCCCGGAATCACTAACAGCCAACCAATCTATTAGAGAGGAGGAGGAATTCCTTATATTCCCGCCCTGGCGCGCAGCCAACTTGTATCGTTGCATCCCCGCTCCCTCTTGCCCAATCTCTCTCTGCTTTGCTCACACCTGCAAATACCCTGTCTTCCTCACTCGCTTTCTCACTAAAAAAATATTTATACACTTTTTTCTTATTGGGATTTCAGCCCAGTAACTTTACGTACACTATAACTACTAATAAATCTAAATTAAAAAACAAAATA
Source organism: Teleogryllus occipitalis (assembly GCA_011170035.1). NCBI lineage: Eukaryota > Metazoa > Arthropoda > Insecta > Orthoptera > Gryllidae > Teleogryllus > Teleogryllus occipitalis. The sequence goes on from BLKR01015902.1 coordinate 20,587, forward strand.
CATATGCTCACGGATATTCTTTTTAGGAATTTTATACATTGTACCAATACTTCCTCCAATGCCCTCCATCACCCTCTGCTGCCTCTTGCACAGTTGGAACACCGCCCCACTCGTCGGTCATCAGTAAGTAAGGTGCCTTTTCCCAGTCCGCTACCTTCAGCTCAGGAGACACTTCTTTGATTATGATCTTTGGCCGACGATATTTATTCCAAGCTGCCTAGTGTTGGAATTGGTAGCACTGAGGCGATATAGAGAGTTAACTTCCAAGACGTTGTATTTCCAAAGTTCACTATAGCCAAGGTTTAGGTTCACTGTAACTGAATCTTCTTATGCTTATTTGTAATGTAAGTAAAACGGGACCAGTGAGTGAAGTTCACTGTAGCCGAGGGTTCACTACATCCGAACTCACTATAACCGGAGTCGACTGTATATTATCACACATTATACACAATAAATATTTTTTGAAGAATTCTAACAGCAGCACGAATGTGTGCGATCGTTTCCTCGGAAAGTAATATTCCTTGCATAAGCTTCTCGTCAAGCCTTGACGATAATCCTGACGAGGTCTGAAGGAAAGAGGATTTTAATACGCGACTAAGTCGGTGGAAATAATTGCTGAAGAGAGAAAATTGAAGACGAAATGGAGAATGAATACTCAAGATAAGTAGTAAATACGAAATTTGGGTAGCGAAGACAAAAACTCCCGCTGCAATTTGAGAGCAGGAGTTGCAAGAAACAAGGTTAACATCGCAAACAAACAACACAAACATTAGCGAGTGGAGAGCGAGCGCAATTGCGCGCGGGCTCCCAAGTTGGCTTTTTGCTGCTGGGAGCGTGGGGGCCCTGGCGCTGGCGCAGCAAACGTAGCGCAGCGCACGCGGGCACGTGTCTGGGTGGCGCGGGGGCGCCCGCCGCTTCATCACGTGGCTGGGGAGATGGAATGGAGGCAGCGGCGGCAATGGCGGAGGCGGCGGAGGTGACGAGGGCGGTGGAAATGGTGGGGGCGGCGGTGGCAGAGATGGTGGTGAGAGTGGTGGCGGGGGCAGTGGCAGGGACGGTGAGGGGGCAGGAGTGGCGGTGATAGCGATGGAGGTGGTGACAGCGGGAGTGGCGGAGATGGCAGTGGCGAATATGGCGGCGGCGGTTGCGGGAATGGCTATGGGGGTGGCGGTGGCGGTGAGGAGGGCGGTGGGGAGGCGGTGGAAGTGGTGAGGGCGGCGGCGGTGCGAGGGTGGTGGCGGTGTCAGTGGCGGGGATAGCAATGGAGGCAGTGACGAATGGAATGGTGGAGATGGCGGCGGCGGTGGTGGGGGAGGCGCTGACGAGGGTGGTGAGCGGCGGTGGAAGTGGTGGGGCGGTGAGGGGGCAGGAGTGGCGGCGATAGCGATGGAGGTGGTGACAGCGGGAGTGGCGGAGATGGCGGCGCCTGAAGCGGTGGCGGCGGCGTTGGCAGGGGTGGTGGCAGCGGCGGTGGCGGCGGTGGCGGCGGTGGCGGCGGGCGCGGGTCAGTGGCATCCTCGGGGGCGGGGGCGTTGGTGGTGGTGAATGGGGCGGCGACAGCACAACGGCCATTTGCGACCCTCTAAAAGGCGTAGCCTAATTGAAACGCGTCGTGTCGAAATGTCGCCGCGTCCCCGGGGGCACATAGGCGGGCGGCACTGCCCGCCTGCACGCGGCCGCCGCAAGGGAATGGCTCCTTAATGCGTCTGGAACTGCCGCGACACGACGGGGCGTTCATAGGCGGAGACGTGGGCGCTATCTGAACAGACTGACCTACGTTAATTGAGTTTGAGCTGCCACTGTCTCGCCGGATCGCGTTTCGGAGGTGTCCATCCTTCCTCTTCTCTGGCCTCAAAATGAAACTGAAACTGTTAAAAGTCATGATCAACGGCAACATGCACGGTCAACGTCAGATCTATTTTTTGTTTTAGACGAGGCGTTTATGTTACTTGCGATTTACAAATGAATAGCGACATACTCCGCCGATAACAGCGTGAGACGGGAGTCATCAGGTTGTGCCCAGTACGGGCCAACGGACCACGGTCGACGTTGCCTAGGTGCTATCACTATTCTTGCAAGCTGATGAGAACGCGAGTCATTCGTGTATAGCAAGAAACACATTTGGGGTCGTTCATAAATTACGTAATGCAAATTTGGGATATTCTGGGTACCTCCTCTCTCCCTTGTATACCATCCGTAACGGGCTCTTTAACCCTCTCTAAATAATTATGTAGTGCTTGCGAAAACGCCCTCCTGACATTTACAAGTAAAAATAAATTATGTAACAGTAAAGCAATTAGTAATAATTTTATATATGTCGTAGATTGAAATTTATTTGAATTAAACTCAAAATTAGGTGGCGATGCTTACTGCACCTAACAATAAGACTGGAGGCAATTTTTTAAAAGAAGGAACGACGCATAGGCGAGCAAATATCTGACAAGCAGTGCACCCGCCATTATGGATAAAAATAGGTGAAAGTCTACAGCACCAATTGAATTCCATTTTAAGATTTAAGTGTACTAAATATCAGGTTTCAATATTTTCATCGTAATATGACAAATTCAATCAATATACCAATGATGAAAATATATTTCCATTCATTTTAACAATGTACAAGTCATAACGTTTTAATTTTTTATATTTAAAAAATGTTAATATTTTAATGCTTTTGTATATGATTAAATAAAGGGAATTATTTCAACAAATGTTGAAAACTTAAAAAAAATCAGTTGCGTATCATTAAACTATCACTCCAACCCCTATGTAACTCCGCGTGACACCGCCTCAAGCCCCCTTCCCCTCTTGAACGTTACGTAATTTATGAATGACCTGTAGAGAATAAGGGCAAGGGAGCCTCATCGGATGATGAAAAGGGGGAATTCGGTAAGGACAACGGAGGCCGCACCTGGAGCAAACCGGTCTCAGCCTGCGGGAAGAGTCATACAACCACCTACGTAGTGGTTAGCCGTTCTCTAAAACCTCACAAGCCGAAAAGCAGGTACACTACATACATAATAATTCACTAGCGACTTGATAATTTGCGTCTGTAGGTTGTGGAATTGTTGAAATCCTACATTTAAGGGAAAATAAAATAAACTTGTAGATATTTTGGAGAAATATTTTCAATACAAAATTTCCTATTAATAAAACTTGATTTTTAAAAGAAATAGAAATGTCTTTTGGAGGAAGTAAACTGTTTAAGATATGAACTACTTATTAAAAAATAGAGATTTATTAATATCGAAGTATCTCTCTCTCTCTCTCTCTCTCTCTCTATCCACGCATTGAAACACCAATGGAGGTCACTCAATGCGGAAATAACATATTAATATTTCGTAAATTGATGATTTCAAACATACGAGTATAAGAGAAAACGTGTATGACGCTCAATAAAACAGAAGAAATGTCACATCACATTCCTGTTCGCAGCGGAAGAATTCGTCATGTAATTATGTTTTCCAATATCCAAGAATTTAATTGAAAAAAACAAATACTGAGCAGCCGTTTTTTAGAATATCCAAGAATGTAATCGAAAAAATACTGAGTGTCGAAATGAAAGTAGATCACAACATGAGAGAAAATGGTGAGTTGTTTCTCCAAGATATTATTTTCTTGCAGATTGAAGCGTAGACCGGTCATGGAAAAAGTGATTCATGAAAATAAAATCCTCAACAGAAATTTCTATTTTCAGTGAAATATTACTATTACTACTACAGCAAATCCATTTTTATGCCGTTCTATTTCCCTTCCACACATCGCCGTTGGTAGAGAAGAATATTGGTAGAATTCGTTTCACAGCAACATCATTTCTCATGCAACTGGAATTATTACAGTCTCTCATCCAGAGAACATGACAGACCTTGGTGAAGCGATCCTACTGTTTGAATGGATGAACGTAAACGAGGTTATTATTATCTCGTTAAGCACTTAGTAACATTTGTATAATTTCATCGATGTTGTAGGATATTATACACTCTTATAATGTAAGATATAATGCACGACATGTGCTAGACATTCCATGATTTTAAGAAAACTAATATAACACCCAATTGTTATGGGGCTGCTGCGCATCTAATACTGACTATTATCTGTTACTGTAGCATTCTCAATACCCTTTTTATTAATTCATTATTCACTAATTTACTGATAGGAATAGAAGACGATGTCACACCCATTAGTTACAGAAGTCAATTTTGCGTAGCTGTTTAGGTGTTTTACTTACGACCAAGAACTGGAGACGCAGTTGCGTCGTAAGCCAACGATGCAGCATCAGGTGGTAGAAATCATTAAAGCTGCGTTTCTTCTTCTGCATGGCTGACAGTTCCAATATGACGTCATTCGCAGCTGCACAGGTGTGCGACATGATATAGTGTAGCGTGTGTAAATACCTCCCAATGACAAGAGCGTATCAACATGAAAAGTAACTATGCTTCTTTAACACCATATTTTCTGAAATAAGATACGATGGTGTATGTACGCATGGGTACATATATTTTTTTTAAATTTAGCTTTAAAACATTTTTAGTGGTCAAATTCGATTGATTAAAAAAAAGCATTTGAAATGAATGGGTCATTTTTTTGCGTTGTGACAATGTAGGCAATAAATATATTCTCTCTGAATTTCAATATATTTTGTTGAAAATAATACTCAAATTAAATTCATAAATATAATTGATAAACATAAAAATAATTCAAATTCCAGGGGAAATCTGAGGCAATCACATTTCCAAAAATAATGGTGAAAATAATAAATAAATCTTCGAGGACTATGAGCCAACCCATCCACATTGGGATAATGCTTTAAGTGTCTTGTACATAATCTATGGAACTGTAAAGTCATCTGTAACTACGATGCCAACGATGGGTAATTTCGGCCTGAAATCTGTGCCATGGAGCTAAATGGAGCAGGAACATTAAGGAACAATGAACATTTGAAATCAATATTCCTATTTGGAACGCGAAGTGAGAAGCACAAACGGAGAAAGTGGCCATACAATAGACGCGCTTGTTTCGAACTGGGAGATTTGGCTCAAGGAATTAACTGATGTCACTGCAGTCTGTCTGACCAGGAGGTTCTGGGTTCGAGCCCTACCGGTGGCAGACTATTCGACAATAGCTTGTCAGCTAGGTCGAATTCAGTCGCTGTCTGGAGGAGAATGCTAGCTATCGGCTGCTCTGATCGTGGTTTCTCCGATCAGCACTAGCCGAATGCCGGAGCAGTACCGTAACGAATGGGCCACGGACCGCGTACGATCTTTCTTACCTCTTTCTTGTCCTACCCTCACCCCTTACACACACTCACACTAACATGCACTGTACTACCACACACGTCAGGAGACCGGTCGAAAGCTTAGAACTTGTCCTGGCTGGGGTGGTGCCCCGCTGGTGAGAGATATCTGGTTGGAGAATACCCCGCTAGCCGATGACAGGTCGTAGCCAGATTTCGCTATCCAGCGAAGGAAGACAATCGTCACCTCCCGAAAAAAATAAAAAAAGAGAACGGGACTAATGACCTCAGTGGAGTTGACGCCTCCGGAATCACTATCAATCAATCAATCAATCAATTAATCAATCAATCGAACCGCTCAAATGTGGCGCAGTCGTAACGTCCACTGATAGAATCGGAAGCAAATGGGCTGTCCCCTGGCGTGGGAGATGCGGAGCTCTGTTCGCTGGTCTCTAGGAATTCTCCCGCTGTAGATGGTGATTTAAAATTACCTTCGCATCCCTGAATGTCAGCTGCGCCTCGAAACGATAAGTCGAATGTGATATTCTGCTCTAGCGAAGTCGTAAGGGTATTCCCGCCAGCGAAGAAAAAGGCCGCGCCGCTGTGGCAGAACTTCCGATGCCCACAGCCAGAGGCCACCAACCGCGTGCTACGAAGGCGAAGCAAAACTTCCCCGAAACGACGCGATGGTCCACATGGCGCTCTCGGCGTGGGCTGCACTCTGGTTCATAACGTCGTGCACTCGGCCTCCAAAGCGTCGCTCGTTGCTCCTTCGGTTGATTGGTTGTTTCGCCCACTGGTTGGCGAGATACGGCTCCGACCTACATGTTTGAGTTTGCTATGTTTTCCCTATATGGTATCTCCCACCAGAGGACCACCGCCCCACTGGTGCGGTGGGGAAGTGCTCTGGAAGTGTAGTGCAGTAAGTGTAAGAATGTGTACGAATAAATATACAACAAGGCAAACGAAGGAAAGATCGTGCGCGTTCCGTCCGTTAGGGCATTGCTCCGGCATTCGTCTGGTTTTGAACGGAGAAACCATAGAAAATTATGGATCTGAGCAGCCGGCCACTAGAATTCTCCTCCAGACGTTCGGCGGCTGAATTCGACCACGGGACTCGAACCTTAGGAGCTCCCAGTCAGAGGCACTGCAGTGACATCGGATGAGCCACCTCAGCCTTTCATCATCAGCATACATCATCGTGTAGCAACACATTTGCGACACCGCATTCTTTCGCAAAGCAGTGTTAACACGCCTCCTACTTCGTTTTGCAGGTATAATATTTCTAATAACTTCAAAACGATGCCGATTTCCAAATTTATTTTCGTAGAAATGACTTCATCGTGGAAGCTCGCAGGTCCGAATCCAATTTTGAATCAGCTTGCAAACCCTCCCCGTGTCGCAGTGTTTTAATAAGATATTTGGACTTCGAAATATAAAATTGAGATACATATTTCAGTCATTTTACTACACCTTGTTCTCAGATCTAGCAATGATATTTTTTGATTATCCTTGAGGTTCATAATTCATAAACTCCCGGAACTACTCCAAAACATGCCATGTTTTTCTCAAGTTCATTGTTGCACGATCACCTCCGGAGAAGGAAAGAATATATAGGACAAAATATTCTAACAGAAGTGATATTAAATTTTGATAGCAATAAATTAACGTAACGTATTAACGCTCCGATAACGCTCCTATAACGCTCCGATAAGAGCAAATAATACGACCTTACTGCCAATTATCTAAAAAATATGAAGAGATGCTGCAAGACATTTCCGATCAGAATGTACCAATGAAATAGGTACTGTCAATGAATGCAATTAAAAGCCAAATTTATTTTGGGAATGAAGTTCTTTGACATGACAAAATGCTCATTTTCACTGTTCTGTTCTAATACGTTCTAAGCAGGAATGGAATTCAAACATAAATGTCCTCTTCTAAAGCCAAAATATTAAAGTGAAAAAAATAAATATCGAAGAGATTTCACTCTTACCCTTCGTTCAAAAAAAGTATACATATATACATACAAATGTATATGTATGTATATGTGTATTTGATGTAAATGATGTAGATTTTGGGATTGGATTAATCCGATTTTACCTTCAAGCGGTTGCCAGACCTGGGCCCTGTTTTGATTTATTAACCACAACTGGGGGTAAGGGAGACATGCGAGCATTACGTATTTCCATCACCGTATAGAGCAAACTTGGCCTGCCCGAGGTTTTGATTCGTCACCCAGCTATAGAAACTCAGACGATTGTGCTGGAGACAATACACATTTGCCCCAACCAGGAATCGAACCCGGGATCGCGTCACACAAAGCTAGCACGCTTTTCACAAGCCACCCGAGGGGCACACAATCGAATAGCTGCAATAACTAATAATTTGTCCATAGTAGCTGGACCTTTTCCTGTTTCAACTGAACTGGTGCATTATTATCGGGTCACGGCTTATAAAATCGCAATGGAATAACTGAAAGGGAAATGTAACAAATGGTTGCACTCTGGCGATTTATCGATTAATATATTTAACTATTTCGTAATTCAATTGAGTTTATGGAAACTGGACTGCGTTCGTCCTTGATCTCGCATACAATTATAAGGTTATTATCAGTTGTTTCTGTCCATAGAGGATTTCCTCGTAAGTGCTCGGTGACCCTTTTCGGGAATTGTTTAAAGAGATGACGCAATCCACCCTTCGACGTATGTACTTATAGAGGGAATCGCGAAAATAATTAAGACATTCAAACAAACAAAAGCTCTAGAGTTAGGTAGAGGTTTCGAAAGTAATTCGCTTACGAAAAGAATATAGTTTAGGCAAGTAAAAGAACTAACGCTGTTTACGTGGGTTGGAAAATTATTTTGCTTATGTTCGATTTAAATTTCAAAGAAGGTTATTGCTTTTCGCCACTTACAAAAATCTTAATTACCCACGTGGTTTACAAAAGAGTACAATTTTTATATATTTTAAAATTAAATGTCCGAATTTATTTTTCCAGTGAAGCTTCTGTAATTCGCATAACGACTAGACCAGAAGTTACGCATACACCTATATTTTATTATTAGGGATATGATAAAAAATAGTTTATATAATCTTATATCAAGATATTAGTGCTGTCTAGAGAGAAGATAATCAAGGACGAAGCAAATCCTGCAGTCCACTTCCGGTCGCGCACCGCGGTTGACTTGCCAGTAACGCTCAAGGAAATGTCGTGGTCGGCCCGTCAACTTCGGAATGGCAGTGGAGAAGTGTAGAGAACAGCATTGGTAAAGAAGGCATCGATGTCTTCGGGACAGTTGTCGGATATATGGACCTGTTTCTCAAACGCATCCCAATCAGCGTTCTGAACTGACCGGTGAGTTGAGCGAACAATTTTAAGATCGTGATCTTCGTATCTTTATGGTTATCGGACAGAACTACAAGATAGTGGTCACTCCCAAGTAGCTCATCAATAACAACCAACTCTAAAACGGTAGAAAGAGATGGATAACAGAAAATTTGACCGATGGAAGGCAAAGTATTCCAAGAGAGAAATTAGTGATATGACCAGTATGTGGAGGAATAAGGTTATGACGGTCTATATCGTTATCAAGAACGTAGCCTCTCTCTCCGCTGAACCGATAATCTTTGCAGTGTCTGCATTTGAAGCAGCATAGAGGATTTGGCACATACGTACCGCGAAAACAGATGCGAATCTAGTCCAAATTTTCTCAGATAGACAGAGACGGACGGATGTTAAAAATCAACGTCGAGGTAGGGGTAAGTACCCAATCATTCTCTTTTAGATCTTGTGTAGGTACCCGAGCTACACCTTCAAATTAAAGGAATATAATTCCTCGTTGCAACCTACTCTCTTGCAAAGATTGAAGCTCTGGGAGGTAGTACCTGCCCCGGAGGCTGACCACTTCCTTGTCGCCATGCACGGGAGACAAATGAGTGGGCGCCCAACATACTCAGAAGGCCAGTGAAGGAGAACAGGTGATAACAGAGTGAAGATGATATTCGAAATAGCAAGAGAGTGAAAATGGACGTCCCCCGCTCGGTCTACTTCGAAATAGATTCTACTTTTTCTTTGGCTAAGAACAAAACGCTTCCAGACTCGACGTACATAGAAGAGGGGAAGAAGAACATCGAACTTCTGAGAAAGCCGCTCAGGAGAGTTGGCGAGTAGGTGTCCCCGCACCGAAGCTCCATATGCGCGCGTGACAACACGCCTCTGCAGCGCGCGGCCAGCGCGTCTGCCTACGCCAGTCTGCCCGGAAAGTTCGTGTCGAATCTGATGCGAACGACCGAAGGCGAGACTATTAATCACGAACAGGGCCAGTCTGTAATTAATAGGACCGCGTCGAACTAGGCACCATGTTACGTGGCGAACGGCGTTATCTTAATTGATCTCACCCGAATAAAGCAGTTCCCTCAGAAACAATTCGGCTCGGACGCGGGGGCGGGAGGACGCGCTCGTAGGGGCGCCTGTGTCACGCGCTCTACGCCCTTCGCTCAGCCCTCTATTCGCACTCTCAGAAATGCCTGCATTACTCTTAATGTAAAGTGCATGAAAGTAATTTTCATGCACGTAAATTAAATTTAATGTACACGTACAGTAACTTAAATTCACATGTGCAGTAACTTGAATGTACGTGTACATTAAATTCAATGTACATGTACCATTAAATTTAACGTACGCGTACCATTAAATTTAATGTATGTGTACAGTTCAATTTAATGTACGAGTACAATTAAATTTAATGTAGACAAGTAAGTTAAGTTCACAATTGAACATTAAATCTACATTGATTTTATTTTAAATATTATATTTAATGTACAGGTACATTAATCTCCCTTAATCTACAAGGCACATTAAAATTCATGTACAGTCGTACTTTAAATCTACGTTAAATTTACTGTAATGTCTGACAGTGTAGTTCATTGAAGTCCGTTCACATCTGATGCAACCTAGAGCAGACCACTTTCTGAAGGATGAACTAGTACTTGTATGTAAAGATTGGAAACCCGAACATTGAGGTCATTGAACGAAACTTGGAAGAGCAATAACAAAAACCTTAACCAATGATGTATGTATAGCGCTCAACTTATAGAGCGCTCAACTTACAGAGCACCAAAGATTACCACCGGACTGTCACCGGAATGTCACTTTAAATTTTCAGAGAAATATTTAAAAGAGTATTCACAAAGAGTAAATAAGATCTACTCCTATTCAATAAGAGGACAGAGTAGTGACAATAGAACATTAAAGTAGTGGTGCTACAACAGAACGTACTTTCTCGCATTGTTGGAAACAATTTCGTATTATTGAAATAGTATAATTTATGCACTACTAACACCTCACTCATTACTTAAAAAAAATTATTAAATCAGTTTAGTGGAATTACCACTTTACATTTGAGAGTTAGCTTTTATTTACATAATTGCATATGCACTATAGTGGCCCAAAGGCACGAGTAATTCCAAATTAGCGCACTATACTTCCATTTCGGAGCGAGAACATCACCACTGGGTACCTCTATGAGGCTGTTGCTAATTTTATAAAACTGAACTTAAGAGGATGGAAAGATTTAGAGTGAGAGGTGAGGTAATTATTTCTTTAGGTTATGAGGAACGAAACAGATCATCAATTACTTGAAAACATTCAATTCAACTAATTCAAACAAAGCGCCTTTGATGCATATTTGTATTCATTTGGATAGTCAGTAGCAACAATGAATTCCTATTTTAAAAAATGAAACAAATAGGAAAGTCTTAAGTTATTGCAATTTGTTCGGGAATTCCTCACCGTGATATTATCATATAGTGGTGCTCTATTTCTTTTTTTGAAGCTGAAGTTACCATTACCAAACATATCTGTGAAATTACTTAGTTCAATATTTTTGTTTAATACCTAAAATTTCCTCTTAATGTTTTTCTTACTTGTACGTAATAATTCGACACTTATTGACAAAACATATTTTGGTACAAATATTTGATGAATGGTATTGTATTGTTGTATTGTATTGTAGCGTCCCCTAAGTACTATGTTATTGCATGTTATGTATTATGTGAAGTACTACTATTTTATGAATAAGTAAGCCTGAGGTAGATTCTTTCAGATATATGAAAGAGAAGTTAAACGTGAAGATTTTTTTAAAAAATTCAAGAAAGAAAGAAAGAAAGAAAGAAAAAGAAAGACAGAAAGAAAGAAAAAGAAAGAAAGCTCCCAACGATAAAGTCGCAGCCTGGCTGGGGCCAAGTGCTGTGCAGAGTGAGATTGGGCGCTGACGACAGCCCCAGAGGGTGCGAGCAGCGCCGGGGGCGCGGCGCGGTGCGGCGCCGCCAAAACAAACGAGCGCCCAGCCGCTTCCGGTCGTCACTCCCCCACCCCACCCCACCCAACCCACACCTTCGCCGCCCGCGCAGCCGCTGCCTCCCGCCCCTCCTTAGTCCGCGAAGGTAACAAGCAGAATGCAACGAGGAGTTGCGACGGTCTATATTCCGCTGTTTTTGCCTTCCCTATGAAATGGTTAATTCCTTGTTCATTCGTTTACCGTTGAAATCAGTACGTCCTTCTTCTTAAAAAGAACATCTTGAATTATTATCCAAACAGTACATTTGTCGACATTTCTTATTTATTCCGACAGAATTTTGCAATTCGGTATGCCTGCTTTAAAAGGGGACGAAGTGTTTCTGGTCTTTAGCCCTTATAGATGGCCAGAGCCTCTAGAGGCCGGGGTCGGGGTCGAAGGCCCCGAGCAGCGCAAACGCAATGAAGAGGACCACTGACCCGGCTGTCCCCTCAGCGGCAGCGGCCGCGCGGAGGTCGGCCGGGGAGCGATGGGCTGATTGCACGGGGCACAGGATAGAACGCGGAAAGAGCATTCACGGAGGCGGAAACGGTGACCCGTGAGGTGATAGACGTATCAACAGAAATAACCACTATGGCGATAGTGGCTGCAGGCAAGGAAAACTGTGCTCTTATAGTGCGTCGTACGGGACACACTTCATGTACTCCCCCAAAAGCGGAGTTTACATGACGACGGTAAAATACTTTTGAATGTTCCAAACACGAGTAACGTAGATACGAAAAAAATATATTCTTGCAAAGCACGATATTCCTATTTTAAAAAAGAAGGAAAACGAACATCGTCTGGTTTCCTCGAAACCAAGAGCTGTACACTGGTCTGAACTTGATGCAATATATACGTTAAAACAATTATCACAAAAAAATAGAATATTGACAAATGACAGTAATAAAAATAAATGACAGTTACTCGATTTATATAGAAGAAAATTGTAGAAAATAATAATAATTTTATTATAAATTATTTATATACAAGAAAATGTCGACGAAATAATTCTCATGAAAATGTAAGATAAATCACATTCATGAAAACTTTTGCATACTATTAAAATATCATAAATCTTAGTTTAAAATCACATATTTCATATATGAATAAATTTATAATATTTTCAGAAATAAACAACGATAAAATAGAAATAAAGAGAACCACGTCTATTTCAATGCTTCTCTATTCCGAGGATTTCCCTACGAAATTCCTGCCTGTTCCCGGATTCCGTGAAACGCTTGAGGCAACCATGTAGCCTGTAAATTCCAAAATTATTGCTTTAAAAACGTAAAAACTACATAACGCCCTTTTTCAAAAAAAATAATAACTGTTAGCCACGAATGAAAGCATGATGCAATAAAATACAGAAAAAGTTTAAAATGTGAAACACACTTGTATTCTCCGTGCTGGCTGGCGCAACCAATCGCCTGCCTGCGTCGCCGGAGGGCGCTGGGGCGACCCCGGCTCGGGCCGCGCCGGCCGCCCCTCCACAATTCCCTGCGCCCGATTAGCGCCCGCCCGGCGCCGCCGGTATTAAATTCGAGCGCGCTTCGCGGCCGCCTGCCTCGGCCCCGCCCGCGCCCGGCGCCTTGCTCGCGATTTCCGGCTCGGGGAGCGGAAAAATGAGCGGCGCGCCCGCCCACCCCAAGGCCCACGGCGCCGAAGGAAGCCACCGGGGCGGAAGGCGGGGACGAAACAACGCTTGCGCTGCAGGCGAAAAGGGAAGGACGCGCTCTCCACACAGAGACACGATCTGCCCAATCCATTTTTGTTTTGCGAGCAGCGCTCATGAATTAAATGTCTGAATACAACATAACATTTATGAGGTGGAAAACTTGAACAATCAAAACCCTCAATCCTTGTTAATTTTACAATTACTTCTTTTTTACAGTACTTAAGTTACAAAAATATGTTGAATTATGTACCTATTGATTTGATTTGATTTGATTTTTTCGTGTTTCCGGGCGCGTCAACTGCTTTGGTCATTAGTCCCGTTAGTGTACTGCATGTTTTCTTTTCTCGAGAGATAGCGGTGATCTTCCCCCGCTGGATGGCGAGATCCGGCACCGACCTACTGTCGGCTAGTGGGGTTTCCCCCTCACCAGGACTCTCCCAGCAGCGGGGCACCGCCCCAGCCGGGACAAGCTCTAAGCTCCCGACCGGTCTCCCGGAATATGTGGTAGTGTAGAGCATGTAAGTGTGAGTGTGTGTGTAAGGGGAGAGGATAGGACAAGCAAGAGGAAGGACAGATCGTGCGCGGTCCGTGGCCCGTTTGGTAGGGTACTGCTCCGGCATTCGCCTGGTGTTGATTGGAGAAACCACGGAAAACTACCGATCAGAGCAGCCGGCCGGTAGAATTCTCCTCCAGACAGTGACTGCATTCGACCTAGCTGAAAAGCTAGTGTCGAAAACCCTGCCGCCGTGGGAGTGGGAACCTAGGACCTCCGGGTCAGAGGCGCTGCAGTGACATCAGTTGATGCACTGTGCTACCGCTCCCGGTCGAGTATGTGAAAATCACCGCGAGGAGCAAACAAACGTCAAAAGGATGAACGATGATCCAGGAATATCGCGCAGCCTACAGCGGAACTGTGAGGGAAAAAAACAACAACTAAGGAACGTCACGGAATGAGGGGCGCATCCCGCTCGAAAAGGCATTAGCGGGAGTGCCGGCGGGCGTGGCGCCCGCGAGGGGCGGCCAAGGCGAAGAGGGCGGCGGCGGACGCACGGGCGGGCGCGCGATTCTCCACCCCCGCCCGGCGCCCTCACCGTGCTTCCGCTTCCTCCCGCCTGGCGTCGCGCCGCGCAATGCCTTGGAAGGTCATCACCGTCCATCGCGTCCTCTACGAGATTCGTACTTGCCTTTGTAAAGTTCATTCATTCCTACTTTCGTTTTCATAGGTAGTACTTTGGATATTATTGATAAATTCCCGAATCGCGAAGCCAGGGGGGATTTCTCTGAGAATTTCCAAAGCACGAGTGGCATTTAATTGGACTATTCCACGAGTGAAATTATGTCCAACAGAGTTCCAACATATGCCAAATATTGATAATAACTAAAAGTTATATTTAAATCAAAGAGGTTATGTTGTAGTACATACGCGGTATATTGGACATCGACATATTTATTTTTTATTTATTTTACGTCAAAAAAAAACAGTTAAAAACTGCGTATGACGTGCTATGGGGAAAAGTGAATTGTGTGCACATTTTCAAAATTCTGTGATCCCCACACTAAGTCATATACTACTTAAATTTTGAATTTTTGAAAGGGAGAAAAAAACTCCCATGTAATAAAATCTATTTTCAAGGATAAACAAGCAATAAATTTTGAAATTTGAAAGGGAGAAAAAAACAAAAAACTCCCATGTAAAAAAGTCTATTTTCAAGGGTAAATAAGCAATAAATTTTGAATTTTGAAAGGGAGAAAAAAACAACAAAAAAACTCCCATGTAATAAAATCTATTTTAAAAGATAAATAAGCAATAAATTTTGGCTTTTATTACTTCCTGCCGCGACAACATGGAAACGATAATTTGAATAATTGTATTTCCCACTGAATTCTAGAAGACGTGCACATTCTAGAAGACATAGCGATTGATGTATACCGCCTCCTAAGATAGATGAGTCACAGTTTATGATTGGCAAATAGGGAGAAGCGGTAAGAAAAATCGGATAGAAAAAGCAATGCACTTTTTGAAATACACCGCCCTGATTGGGGCATTTTGTATGAACAGTTAAACACTATTTGTTTTAATTTCACGAGTGGAATAGTCAGAATAAAGAAATTAAATTCTGATCAGCATCACCAGCCATTTGGGGGATTCACACCGGGTACGCAGAATCCCGAATCTCCAATGCTCGTCAAAAATTTTCTGAATCGACGAGATGGGCCACACGAGCATTTTCGGTCCGGGAGGTGAGCAGGAGGTCCGTGGCCCGTATTCTAAGGTCTTGCTCCGGTACTCGACTGGAAGCGATGAGAGAAACCAGGGAACAGAACAGACGGCCAACAAAATCCATTCCGGCCGACTACGCAAAAATCGCCCATTAAAGACATCAGGCAAACTTCCGACACCTAGTAGGGATACAAATCGTGAATTTCCCAACCAATGGTTAACGGCAATAATTAAATACACACATTTTTAATCTGTTCGAAATGAAGTGATGAGAAAAGGAACAAACATGTGGTCGGCCTGATATTGATAAAATGGTAAAATAGATATTACATTTCAAATTTCTACTTCTTACCTTTTAATTGTACCTGAATAGTTGACTGACATACTTCATGTTGCAGTGAAACACACATACACGTCGCGTAGACTATTTTTTTGTATTAAGCTGATTAAACTCTCAAGATTCCATCAATACATAACTTACATCAGACAAATAGTCCCTGGATATTAAATGGCGCAATATTTATTTGTATTGCAATAAGGTAATGGCCTCACGCAAACTGAATCTGGGATCATATTCCTACGCTGGATGAGTCTTAAAGTAAATATCATTAGCACGTCGTTCGTCTTGGTGAAAATCCATTAGAATGAAGAGGATTTCTGGCATCAAATTTCAAAATGGATGTCGACATCAAGGGCGTCGCGACAAGTAAATTTGCAGCAAATCGCGTCATGTGACGTCAACCAATTCGCAACGATGTTTACAAAATGTATATCACATGTCGCACCCGTGTTACTGGAAGAAGTTTGTTGTATATTCGTTACAATGAATTCGCACGTCATTCGAAAATTGGAGTAGCATGTCAGTTGCTCATGCAGAAGTTGGAATGCAGATATGCTCGGCTAATAAAGTAACTCGACGCACCGCAACTGGAACAACGAAATGTAATTATCAGACAACAAATGCGACAGCGAGGCAATGAATCCCGCGTGAGCACTCGGCACAGATGACCCAAACGGGAGATATGAAAAGTTTCAGTGCAAATTCGGGAGGGCAGTAAATTAAATAGAAATGCGACGGACGGAAGGAGGAAGAGAAATATTGGAATAAATATCGGAGGATAACGAAATAATGAATAGTGGAGGTATAATGCATCGATGCTCCAACAAACGGTCTATTTTTAACCTTTTTTGAGTGAGAGCGGTCTGGGCGCACAGTGCATCATTAGAAGCCAAAAGAAAATATATTCCCAAAACATATCCTTTCACTGCTTTCACAATTGCACAATGTGAAATGAGGTAATATATGACATTCATAATTTTATTATGAATCTATCAATATCAATTACACAGATATTTGAATAATTGAATAAGCATTAGAAAATTAATGCATGATAAACTCGTTCACATTTTGAATATGCCCTACAAAGTAATGATGACATTTCTGTATGTCAATATTGATCACCACAAAGACTGAGTAGTCCATAATATTCACAATGATCATCTGAGATTTGTAAGAATTTGTTGATAAATAACGTCACTATCAAATTAATGATTTTGTTAGGTGATGTACCACGATATACACTTCTTTATGTTGTACGGTACGCATTAAGTTTCGATTTACGATATTTAATTTTTCCGTACAGGACAATGAATCACAATGTTTGTACCACTCATGAACTTCATGTGAGACTTTTGGGCCTATAATATAAAATTCCGAAGTTAATCACTATTTATCATTTCGAATAATATCATTTTTTAGTCTGTACTCATTTATAGGCGTAATTCAGCCAGGCGTAATACCAGCAAATTTTAATTGTCACAAAATTAATAGCCATGCAAAACAAAGAGCGACTGCCCAGAGAAGTATGATAATAATAATCAAAGATCAATAAAATAAAAGCAATACAACTTCATTTACATACACTAAGGAAATGTCATATGTTGAAATAAAAACTACAATATGACAACAATGATAAAAGTATTTGCACCTCTGAAATATGGCCAAACTCCCGATGTTATTCAAATAAAAAATATGTGTATGATGAAAACTGCGACAGATACGTACATCGTTTCAATTATCAACCCGGAAAAGTAACGCAAACCGTCACCTTGGAGACACAACGGCAAGTGCGCGACCCGAGTGCAGCGAGCCGAGTGCAGCGAGGGGGCGTCGCCCAGCGCCAGCGGCGGTGGCCACGGGGGCGGCGCAGCACGGGGCTCGCGGGAAGTGGGCCAGTGTCGCGGCGCGGCGCGGCGCGGGGAAAGTTACGCGGCTCACGCCTCTGTCGCGGCGGCGGAGGCGGCGGCGGAGGCGGAGGCGGTGGCGGAGGCGGGGGAGGCGGCGGAGGCGGAGGCAGAGGCGGAGGCGGAGGCGGGTGCGGCGGTGGGTGCGGGGGCGGCGGGGGGAGGCGGAGGTGGAGGCGGAGGGTGGAGGCGGAAGGCGGAGGTGGAGGCAGAGGGCGGAGGTGGAGTGCGGAGGCGGAGGCGGGGGCGCGCGTCGCGGGTCGCCGGGCAGCGGTTCGCCACCGCCTCCGTCGCAATGCCCCTCCCCCTCTTCGTTACCCCCACCCCCCAAGACGTGGAATATTCGCGCCGTACAGCCTGCAGCACTGCGGGTTTTTTTATTTTTTTTTCAAACAATCAAGCGTCATTGTGATGGCCCATGGTCTGGGGCACAACTCTCGTTCTGGGTTATAATTACGAATATGTGGCTGAAATAGCGTGAAGGAGTAAGATGTAAATATGTGAATGGGTAGGCAGGTGTTTTTTGAATTCTTCCAAAATTGAATTTTAAACGTGTGGTGGGTTCCCGACGGAATAGAGAGGCACTGAGGAGCTTTATATCTCTGATGAATCAGTTCGGTTATACCTATCCCTTGGTTCGCATTAAAAACAACGGAAAATATGAAATAATTAAACATTATTTTCGAATTTTATATCAAATATCACAATAAAAATTATTGTTACACCATTATGGTTCATTATATTATTTCGTTTTTATTGAGAATTTTAAATGTAAGTTGTAAAGTTGACAGTGCAATAAAAATGTGCACGATCCATGCGACAATAATTGCAATGTCGTCATATAAAAGAAAATTATTCGTTTCAATCACCAATTGTTTTCGAATGTACCTGGTTTCTAGAGTTAAAACTATTTTTAAAATTTAGAGTAATTTAATTAAAAACTTTATACATTAAAAATCAAAAATTGCTGCAGCCATTACACAAAACAATGTTTAATGGCTTAAAATGTACGGTTCTATCTTCCATGGAGTGTACAGTCACGTGATATTCTTATGATTCTAAACCGACTTCTGCTGACGAATGGGAATTGTGAAAAGCAATAATATTTTCTTCTTATTCGGTCGGGAGACTATGATATTTTTCTAGTACGCATGGAAAGGCCGTTACTTTTCATAAATCTTCTACACCATAACGTTGCCCCAACTAAATTTCCAGTATTCTTTCTTCTTGAAATAATTTTAGCTTCTGTAATAATCAATTTTGTAGAAATACCAATTCCTGTTTCTCAGTGTACAAAAATTTGATTTTTGTAATGCTATATTCTAAATATTCAAACAATTACAAACATTCCCATCCGTTGTATAAGACGCATCCTGTTTTTGACGAGTTTCTGAAGGGAAACAGTGCGTCTTATACGAACGTATACAGGCAAATAGGGTACACTTACGGCACTGATGACCTAAGTAGATGCAGTCCTAGAACTCAAACCGGGAGCGGTGGCTCAGTGCATTAGGTGGTCACTCCAGTGCCTCTGACCAAGGTTCGCGTCCCGACGGCGACAGGTTTTTCGACGCTAGCTTTTCAGCTAGATCGCATTCAGTCGCTGTCTGGAGGAGAATTCTAGCGGCCGCCTGCTCTGATCGGTAGTTTTCCGTGGTTTCTCCGATCAACACCAGGCGAAAGCCGGAGCAGTACCCTAACAAACGGGCCACGGGCCGCGCGCGATCTTCCCTTCCTCTTCGTTGTCCTATCCTCTCCCCTTACACACACACTAACAATCACTACACTACCACGTAGTCCGGTAGACCGGTCGGGGGCTTAGAGCTTGTCCCGCCTGGGGCGGTGCCCCGCTGGTGGGAGAGTCCTGGTTAGAGGAAAACGCCGCTAGCCGACGGTAGGTCGGCGCCGGATCTCGCCATCCATTGGCGGAAGATCACCGCCCCCTCCCGATGAAAAACTCGCCCTACACTTACGGGAGTAATGACCGCAGTAGTTGACGCGCCCGGAATCAGTAATCAATCAAAAATCTAGTACTCAATAAACACAAACTCACTCACTGACTCCGAAGCAGGGGCAGCGAAGGCCGCTGGCGCAGCGCAGGGCCGCCCGATTGGCGCGCCTCTCCCTCGCGGCGCACCCATTGGCCACGCGGCGCCGTCCATCTCGGCTGGCGACGTCCCGGCCGACGTTACCGCGTTTTTACCGGCGCTACCTGCCGCTATCGGGCGAAAGCGAGTGCTGGTGTGAATGAAATACGGCGCAAGTGCTCTTAAGGAAGCGGGCAATTGGATGCTTTCCAAAGCAACTGCTCCCTACATAACGTTGGTGATAGATGCCCATCCCGCCGGCTCTTTCATCATTCTTGGAAAGTTCAGGGCAGAGACGGGGATAGCCAGGATGTTATTAAGTATTCACCGTAGCTCGTCTTTTTCATGAAGTACTCATTTGCCAAAAGCAGGGAACAGATTTTTATGTAAAGATATATTCATTAAATAAGCTAATATCCTAACTAATTTGGATTATCTTCATGTTTCACAATGCATAGAGTTGAAAAATACTACTTTTATTTTCCATATTTTGGGTTTTGGTACATATTTGCATAAATGTCCATATTTCATATAAAATCAGCCCATATAGGATATTAAGTTTAACAGTGAAATTTCATTAAATATTAAAAATGCATCCTAATAAGAGCCAAAAAATTTCATTTATTCCTTAAACATTAGAGGTTGTTTGAAAATTAGAGCAAATTGACAATGGGATAGCAACTTAAGAAACTTAAAATGTTTTTAATTTATGTGTAGAATACAACCACTCTCTGGCCCTGCCTGATGGGCCTGAATGTCCCACAAGGTGAAGAGGGCGCGAGAAGGCGATGAACTATTGGATTTATTTGGTAGATGACCTTGAGACCACGATTGTCTGCAGGAAACGCACATCGTTTCAGTATCCATACTACCCCCTCTCCGTCCCTCTGAGGCTGCCACCCGGAAATGACGTCACAGGTACTTGGACATCAAAATTCAACTTATACAGCCCCACATTGTCATTTACAATTTAGTCAGAATATTATGTGCTGGTTCAGTTCTATTAATCTCTCTATTATCCTTCGTTTTTTTTGAACGAGGTGCATGGCGAAAATCAGCTCTTACGGTGTCATCCAATCGAGAGCATGAACGTTATCACGGTGACGTCACTCTGCGGACGTTAAAATCCCGATTCGATTACACCGTCAACAGCTGATTTACATCATGTGCCACGTTAAAAAACGAAGTATAAGACATTGTAAAATATCTAAATTAGCACTGTCAGCCAATGTAAAATTAAGAAGTTACATTACAGAATTTAAAGATTAAGTTTTATCAGCTGATAATAAAATATTCTGTACTATTATAATTAATATTTGCTATAGTTATTTTTATCATATTATGCCCATGTTTAACTCCATATTTTGGTAAAAATAACTATATATATATATATATATATATATATATATATATATATATATATATATATATATATATATATATATTTAGTTTTCCGTGGTTTCCTCCGATCGACACCAGGCGAATGCCGGAGCAGTACCCTAACAAACGGGCCACGGACCACGCGCGATCTTTCCTTCCTCTTCCTTATCCTCTCCTCTCCTCTTACACACACACTTACACTAACATGCACTACACTACCACATATTCTGGGAGACCGGTCGGAAGCATAGAGCTTGTCCCGGCTGGGGCGGTGCCCCGCTGGTGGGAGAGTCCTGGTGTGGGGGAAACCCCACTAGCCGACGGTAGGTCGGCGCCGGATCTCGCCATCCAGCGGGGGAAAATCACCGCCAACTTCCAAGAAATAACATGCATTACACTAACGGGACTAATGGCCAAAGCAGTTGACGCGCCCGGAAACACGAAAAAATCAATCAATAGACAATCACCTACAAATAACATCTGCTGAAAAGTTTTACACTTTCACTTTATAATTTTTTATGTATTTTTTAATGAGAAATTTTAGTTAAGGAGAATGGAACAGTAAAAGGTTCTGGCGCAGACCGCAAACAGAAGGAGAACTGCAAACGGTGTTCCGCTGAGGTGCGAGTGAGAAACCTGCCCAAAGCGGAAACGATTCTGCTGCCTGAGGCGAGCAGAGCCGCAGCCGAAGGCCTGAGTTCCGGAGTGGACGAACATGACGTCCGCCGACCGCTCCTCGACACAACAGCTTCCCGGACCTAAAGAACGTAATACAAGCAAAGGAGAATGCTTCGTTCCTGTATCGTTATCGAATGTTCGGCCGCGCCGCCCTCTTGTTTCCTCTCGCCCGTTGCGACGCCAGAGGAAATGTGCCGGCTGGGGCAACCGGCTTCGCTATTCCGCGTGACCGCGCGCGGGCAGTGGGCGACAGCCCGCGGCGGCGGTCGCCTCGTGGGCGGCAACCCACCTGCCGCTGCGCGCCGCTGCGCCGCCGGTAGCCGCGCCGCCGCTTGTGTTTGTTCGGTCGCGCCTGCCACCTCATAAATATCGACCAATTACCGGCCACGCCGCCGCCACCACTGCCACTACCGCCACCACCACCACCACCACCACCACCACCGCCGCCGCCCGCCAAGTGTTGCTTTCGCGTGCGTTGCTTGGACCGCGTTCGCGAAGTCGCTCAAAAAAGCGAATGGTTCTCAGATACAGAGGATGATCACTGAATTGGTCTCCACACCAACCATCTTATGAAAACGACCAACAGCAGTGCAGACGTAATCCACTTACCCCTTAGTTAAAAAACAATTGTTATTGGCTGGTCTACTGTAAGAAAATGAGTAATTCAATGAATTTCACTTTACTCATCTATATGTACTTACAACTCTTCATTTGACTTACACTAACATGCACTACACTACCACATATTCCGGGAGACTGGTTGGGAGCTTAGAGCTTGTCCGGGCTGGGGCGGTGCCCCGCTGGTGGGAGAGTCCAGGTTAGGGGGAAGCTCCACTAGCCGACGGTAGGTCGGCACCGGATCTCGCCATCCAGCGGGAGAAGATCACCGCCATCTCCCGAGAAAAAACATGCAGTACACTTGCGAGACTAATGACATGCATGACACTTGTGGGACGCTGTTGACGCGTCCGGAATCTCTAACCAACCAACCTTTCTTTATTTGAGCCTTACAATATCAGATTGGCCGTATGTGGCATAAAGGTTGTCCTACGAACTTCTTTATAAGCTTTAATCGAAAATGAAATGCTATAAATCCTCCTGAAAATTTTGTAGGTATAAATAAAGCAATACCTACCTCTCACGATCTTTAATAAATATCTGCAAATTGCCCGAAACAGTGGAACATAGAATTGAGATTTTAGTCTTTAGGTGATGTCTGCAGAGGTATGTCATTTTGGTGGGAAATATGAAGTTCTATACGCAATTCAAAATATTGTATAAATTCCAAATAACACTTATAAATTTCCGAAATAGAAATGATATTTTCTACGATATATTCAATATGTTCCCATTTTAAATTTAGAAAGCAATATCCAATCACGGGGCCCTTTTGATCATCAGGCCCTAGAATGTAGCCTTCTTTGTCTTATGATGAATCTAACATTACGAGTTCAATAGTCCATGACGAATACACCAATTCTCTCAGCACTAAATTTCATGGAATCGTTAACCCGTCCGTTTCTACGTTACCTTTTGTTGTGTTGTTCGTAGCCTTTCGAGTTTGCAAGTGCCTTGTAAACAAACCTGAAAAATGCAAAAGAATTAATTAAAGTATATTTTTTGTTTTACATCAAACACTGCAAACAAGAATATATATATATATTCTAAAGTAAAATAATATGAATTTTTTATAGTGAACACTACTATTATAGTTTTTTGATTGCTTAGTTGTTATTTTTGCTCACTGAATCGCTTGTGTGGAAGTTGGAGACGTTCTCATCCCTACAACGTGTTCTAATCACCGCCGATGCCTCTTCACCGCACCTCTAGCGAGTTGTGCCAAGGCATGGAGTGAGGCCGCGCGGTTAATTCCGCCTACGTGCTGGTCGATGCGCGGGGCGAGACTAGCAGATTAAAACGCACCGCAGCCATTAAGTGCTCTCGTACATTTCTGTTATCCTATAACGCGTTTTCCTCGCCAGACTGGTCTCTGAATGTTTACGGCAACGGCTAGACACGTTTTTAATCACGAGAGGAAATAGACAACACATTTGCATGTATGATTGCGAAAGAAATCTATTGTAACAGGAAACACGAAGAGTAAAATTACACCTAAATAAAAATATCTGCTTTGCTAGTAAGCGTTTATAATATATTGATTGGAATATTTACAGGCGTTGATTTTCATCCAATTCAAATTCATTGTCTGATTATAAATATGCGAAAATGTTTGAGTTGTTTCATACATTCGATTCCAATTGTTTTTTCTTTAAAACTTGATCAACAGAAGTTTGGAAAGTGCATGCAACCGGTGTTCGAAATTCTTCCTTCATAATATTTCAATATTCGCATGCACATTCATTTCAGACACTTTTTGCTGACCTGCTACTACTAAATGAATGGTATATTGGCGCAGAAAGTAAGAAATAAATAGTAAGTGCGATTAATAAATTTTTACTTTTAAATGTGTATTCAATTGTGAGAGTAACTTTTGTGATCAGATACCTTTGAAGATAATAATCTCAATATAGTGACTTTAAAAAATTCCTTAGTTTCTACTGTAAATTAAGAGAACAAATAATCATATATTAACATAGTTCTTCTCAATGAAACTACGACATAATAATAATTAAATTTTCGTAATTAAATTATGATTTCAATGATTTATTATATATTCCATAATTCAAATGTGCACAATACCCAAGTTCGAAATGATTTGCGTTGACGACTACTCGTATTCCATTAAGCAAAAGGAAAACGCAGACAATATCAGAACGTACTATTCTAGTGATGCGAGAGGAGATCCAACGAGTCTGTTAACTTGAGATTTTCAGTCGATGTCTCATCCCATCTTGTAATAAAGACGGGCGCTGATGAGGCACGGTAACT
>BLKR01015903.1:0-45305 GCA_011170035.1 Teleogryllus occipitalis
GCGACCCACCCCTCCGCCGGCTAGCTCAGAATGGGTTTTCAAGGTGGGCGCAAAATAAAAAAATACAATTAGAATAGCGGGGATCAGGGTCATGTGGGCCGTTGTGGATTGAATGCACTTACACAGAAACTCAAGTCGAATCACTTTCCACTTACTTAAGTATATTCTAATTAAATTGCTGTTACAGTAAATGAACATAAAACACTTTACATATACAAGAATTTTGTCTTGCTGAAAAAAAGAAAACAACTTACACTCTTAATAATTAACTACACTGTTTCCTTTCTCTCATTTAAATCAATTTCAAAGAATACTTAAAACTTTGCCTAATCATTCCAGTCGTAAATTTCCTAGTTGCAACTTTACAATTAGCTAAGTTTTTCTTGAAAGAAAAGATTGATTCTATTTTTCACAGAATATCGGTATAAAGAACCTGTACTAATACTTTCTTTCCGAAACAAATTATTCCTTCTAATATCTACAAATTGTTCAAGTTGGCACGACCTTACTGTGTCTTCTCACGGCGTAGAGAAATCTGCGGCGTCGACTCTTCCAATCGCTCGATGTCCTTGTCCTTGCAGCTCGGTCGGGAGCAAAGCCGCCCCTCTGCAGAACCGCACGGTCGCCCCTTTCCAGTACCGTTGTTCAACTCACGATGTGGCCTCCGTCTCGTTTTCCGTTGATACTCTTTTCGTATTCTTTTATAGAATGTAACTAGCTTTTAATTCCATATTTAAAAGAATCTACAATACGACAACTGAGTCTATTGTATAAGAAGAATAAATATAAAAATAAAAAAACTGCAAAGAAAAGAAATGAATGGCCTCGTTAGTTTCATGCTATTCACACTCCTCTCTCTTACAAAGATTTTAAATGCGTCACTTATACTTTCATCCTTTTCCTGATGAATTGTTTTAATGCATTGTAATATGATAATTACCTCCTCGAATGTCTTGAAGAGTTTTTATCGTAGATGCAGTCCTGAAGTCCGTAGCAGTACGAGGTGCCGCCTTCTCGTGATCGGTAGGTCCTCACTCTCCAGCTGTTACTTCAGAAAAGAAAGCTTTCTTTCTCCCGACTACCGGTGTCGCATACTCTACCGAGACGCTCTCTTACGGATATAGTTCGTAGTTTCCATTTTCGGATTGTATTCATGCGCGTTGGCGCGCGTTCAAACAGCTTATCTTATTCTTGAATATTGATGTGCTCCGTTTTCCGAGACCTCGGCAAAACGGATGGTCACATAACCCCTTCTTTCGGAAAAAAAGATTTTGTGGGATTTGATTTCATATGCCGAAAAAATCTTTTAACCAAACTTGATGCTCTTCCTTTCTTCTGTCTTGATTCTGGAACGTCGAGCAATCTTGTTTCTTCCTTCTTCTTCTTCTTCTTCTTCTCCTTCTTTCTTCTTCTTCTTCTTCCTTCTCCTTCTTTCTTCTTCTTCTTCTTCTTCTTTCTTCTTTACATGATTCTTGTCGGTTTGTTTGTCTATTGGTTTGTTTCATCATTTTGTTATTATTTAAGTGATCGTAAACTGTGGAAATTGTACTTTCCGATTGTAATCCCACTTTCATCTAGTGTGCTATCGCAGTAACGGAAGAAATATTGCAGTGTGCATGGCGAAATTAGGAATAAATCTGGCGTAATAATTGACGCAACCTAACAAACTCTTAAGCTGTTTCGTGTTTTTGGGCGGTGCAATTTTATCTATCTCTTGCATCTTCTCCATGTTCATTTTGACTCCGTTGACTGTCAAATCATACCCCAGGAATTTAACTTGTTTAGTGCAAAAATTACTTTTTTCCAAATTCAACTGTAAATTATTTTCAATGAGACGTTTCAGCAAAATATCTAGCTTGTTCATGTGTTCTTCAAATGTCTTCGAATACACGAGCACGTCATCAATATAGATAAAAGCATCGCTAGACATCTCTCTGTCAATGATATTGTCTAAACATTGCACAAGAGCAGATGCACTGTTCTTGAGTCCAAATGGCATTCTTTTGAAAACATACGAAATTCCCCGGTGAATAAATCCTGTATATTGTCTACATTCAGGTGCTATCGCTATTTGCCAGTAAGATGCAGTGAAGTCGGTTGAACTCAACCACTTGTTGCCGGATAATTGATTAGTTAAATCCTCTACACGCAACGGTCTGTCTCTGTACGGTAGGGTAACTTGATTCAATCGTCTTGCATCTAAACACAACCTTATCTTCCCATTACTCTTTTCTACGAGCACTATCGGACTTAGATAAGAGGTTTTGGACTTCATGATAATATCATCTTTAACCATTGTAGCAATGAGCTTATCCACCTCCTCCTTATGTTTTTCTGGAATGACATATTGGTAACCCGTGAATGGCGTTTTATCTGTTAGTTCTATTTCGAATTGAAAATCTTTTACTGGATTCTTGTTTTTGCAAAACACCTTCTGATTCCTAAGTAATACTTCAATTAATTGTTTCTTCTGATTTTCATTAAGATTAGAATTTCCTTGCACATGCGAACGAATTTTCAGCTTCACATCTTCTTCCTCCAAACAATTCGCCTCCCAATAATTCCATGTGAACGAATCAAATTCGAGATCCTGTTGATTATTCGGTTTTAACGTCATGGTATTTTTTTCTAAGTTGATAACAACCCCGTATTGTTTCATGAAATCGATTCCCAGTATGAGCGGATATAAAAGTTCCGGCGCTACTAGGCACACAACTTGATACTTATTCTTGCCTATCTCTATATCCAAATAAACTTGTCTTGTTATTGGCTTTGATTTTTTCCGATTCGCACCTATCAGAAAAGACTTTACGAGCGGCAATGTAGGTACCTCCACTCCCTGGTTTTTCAATTCATTCAACAAACTTTCCGCTATGACGGAGGTCGCACAACCTGTATCCACTAGTACTGACGTATCAACACCCTCACATTTAACCTTAAGCTTCGGACACTGTCGCCTGGATCCGATCTGCTTTTGTTCTTCTTCGTTCCACGGTTCGTCATCAAATGAGATTAATTCGATCGATAATATCGCCACCTCTTCTTCCCTAGATTCTTCTATTAGGTTTGCGGCGGGATGGCGTGTCGAAACAAACCTTTCTAATTTTCCGACTCATGTCCGCGAGATGTACTGGGTTCAGTATTTCTGTTTTGGAAAACTCCTCTATCAATAGAATTTTTTTCTATTCCTATCTTTAGACGGCGTCCTATCTTGTCTAGCATAGGTCTGTTCTTCTACGTGCTGTTTCGATTTGTAAGTTCCTCTTTTCTCTGATTTGCTTACATAATGTTGCTGCTGCCTGCTGTCTTGGCTTTCTACCGGCCCACTAACATTTGCCCTTGCTCTCTGTAACCTCTCATTGTACACGAAAGTCGCATCATACAATCCCAGCTGCGTTATTAACTTTTCCGTGGACATTGGCAAGAGATTCTTAAGCAAATTTTGTGTAGCTGACGGAAAATGACGTGTTAACAAACAGACAATTTCGTCATCCGGGATCGTCGGAGTACATAATTTGAAACAAGCTAACTTCTCCTCTGCATATTCTTGCATGGACATCGTACCTTTCTTCCACGTACCATACATTACATTAACTTTGAAATTAATTTGAGTTTCATTGTTCCAGTATCTTGAGTAAAATTTTTCTTTAAATTCTGTCATAGTTTTTGGTAATTCTCCTAAACTATCTGCCCATATTCGTGCATTACCCTGCATCATCTGATAGACTATGTGAGTTTTCTTATTGTCCGGAACATAATTTAAAGAAAAGAAATTATCCACCTGCCTCATAAATACGCATGGATTTTCATCTCCCGCTGCACTAAATTTAGGAGTACACGGTAATGAAAAATACGTGTGCGGAACGCTTCCTCCACTCGATGGTAAATTTTCAATTTGATTTTTCAATTCTACAACGTCATTCGTACATGCTGTAATTTGGTGTTGTAGAACCACATCTTGTTCCGAAAGAGCTTTTATTCCACTATCTAATTTACTAGCTTGAACCTTAACTTGTTCAGTAACTAATTTTTGAAACTTCTCTACACCTTGTTCTATCTCAGTCTGCCTGTCGGACACGGTGGTTATAAGATCTGATTGCATTTCGATCCTATTTTCAAATCCTTTCGTAACTTGATCAATCTTCTCTTCTAATTCATGACCCAGTTCCGTGAATTTTTCTTCTAACTTCTCGTGTTCCTGCCCTAATTCTTGTTGAATCTCATTCTTAAATTCGACCTTCCACTGTTCTGCTAATTCAGTGAATTGTATTTTTAAATTCTCTTCTAACTTCCTATTATTTTCTTCTAATTTTGTTTCTAAGGCATTCTTGTTCTCCTCTAATTTAGTTTCTAAATTAGTCCCTAATTTCTTTATATTTTCCTCTGTCTTTTCATTCTGCATTCCTAACCTCGTATCTAATTGCTGCATGAATTGTCCTATTAATCGTTGCATCATTAAATTTGCCCTGTCGAGGTTTCGTTGTTCCTCATCCGGATCTCGTGTTGGCGTTTGCTGTGATTCCGTCGGCGAGGTCATGCTAGTTTCTCCTGACGTTCCTTGTTCTACTTCTACCGTTTCTTTCGCGATCATGGTACTTGGAGCTTGTCCTCCCACTTCCCTATCGCTATCTGAATCCCCAGACGATCCTTCAACGGTAGTTAAATTCCTAGCCGCGTTATATTTATCTGCCATTTTGACTGTATTAACTGCCTAGAATCAATCAATCCTCTTTCCCAGACACAATACACTTTTTACAAATTATTACACACACAAATACCAAACACTATCTCGAACAGATAACACTTTCATATAATACCCTTTTTGAAAAACACTCCAGAAAAACACACTTTTACACAACACCTTTTTTTGTTCTCTGTAACCTGTTCAGCAATCTTAGTGAATTGTGATTCAATTGTACTAGAAATTTTGGTTCCACCAAATTTTGGTCTCAGTTTTTCTCAAATCGAGTTTTGGTAAATGCATCCAATAATCGAGCCCCGCTTATGGGCGCCAGTTGCGACCCACCCCTCCGCCGGCTAGCTCAGAATGGGTTTTCAAGGTGGGCGCAAAATAAAAAAATACAATTAGAATAGCGGGGATCAGGGTCATGTGGGCCGTTGTGGATTGAATGCACTTACACAGAAACTCAAGTCGAATCACTTTCCACTTACTTAAGTATATTCTAATTAAATTGCTGTTACAGTAAATAAACATAAAACACTTTACATATACAAGAATTTTGTCTTGCTGAAAAAAAGAAAACAACTTACACTCTTAATAATTAACTACACTGTTTCCTTTCTCTCATTTAAATCAATTTCAAAGAATACTTAAAACTTTGCCTAATCATTCCAGTCGTAAATTTCCTAGTTGCAACTTTACAATTAGCTAAGTTTTTCTTGAAAGAAAAGATTGATTCTATTTTTCACAGAATATCGGTATAAAGAACCTGTACTAATACTTTCTTTCCGAAACAAATTATTCCTTCTAATATCTACAAATTGTTCAAGTTGGCACGACCTTACTGTGTCTTCTCACGGCGTAGAGAAATCTGCGGCGTCGACTCTTCCAATCGCTCGATGTCCTTGTCCTTGCAGCTCGGTCGGGAGCAAAGCCGCCCCTCTGCAGAACCGCACGGTCGCCCCTTTCCAGTACCGTTGTTCAACTCACGATGTGGCCTCCGTCTCGTTTTCCGTTGATACTCTTTTCGTATTCTTTTATAGAATGTAACTAGCTTTTAATTCCATATTTAAAAGAATCTACAATACGACAACTGAGTCTATTGTATAAGAAGAATAAATATAAAAATAAAAAAACTGCAAAGAAAAGAAATGAATGGCCTCGTTAGTTTCATGCTATTCACACTCCTCTCTCTTACAAAGATTTTAAATGCGTCACTTATACTTTCATCCTTTTCCTGATGAATTGTTTTAATGCATTGTAATATGATAATTACCTCCTCGAATGTCTTGAAGAGTTTTTATCGTAGATGCAGTCCTGAAGTCCGTAGCAGTACGAGGTGCCGCCTTCTCGTGATCGGTAGGTCCTCACTCTCCAGCTGTTACTTCAGAAAAGAAAGCTTTCTTTCTCCCGACTACCGGTGTCGCATACTCTACCGAGACGCTCTCTTACGGATATAGTTCGTAGATTCCATTTTCGGATTGTATTCATGCGCGTTGGCGCGCGTTCAAACAGCTTATCTTATTCTTGAATATTGATGTGCTCCGTTTTCCGAGACCTCGGCAAAACGGATGGTCACACTACCGGAAAAGGAAAGCGAGAGCACTCGACGCGCTCATTCAGGCCCCCCGCCCTCCCTCCGCCCGCGGGGTGGTTCTCGCAGGACGCGCAGCGCTGCGGTGCGGTGCGGTGTGGCGCGGTGTGGCGGGGGGGGCGGGGCGGTGCGGTCCGCCTGCGCAAATATTGACGCCCCGAGCGCCGTCATGGCCCCAGGCGGCGCTCCACCGTTTATGGTCGCTGCGTCCGGCCGCGGAGGGCGAGGGGCGGACTGACAGCCGCGTAACCGTTGTACCTCATCACGCACGCTCTTTTGTCCAGGTAGCCCTCCGCGGTGTTGAATTTCGGTGCTTGCAGAGTAGACTCGAGGGGTCGAAATTATAGTCGACACTTGAAGAAGAAGGGAATCATGAAGCAATAAGAGATTCCCTAAAATATGAAGTCGCTTATAGAAGTCCGTTTTCTGTTAGACGACGTGTCAAGAAACAGTGACAACTCCTGGCGTGACAGTATGTGATCTAAAACTCGTAAATATATCGTTTGACTTACTCAACTGATTCATCTCTGTAGGCTCCTAAAAGAAGGTTGTTTCAGATTGCAAATACAGCAATGCATAACACATTTAGATCGTAGTACATAATATGATACGAGAGTCAAAAAGTATTTTTTAATGATGGTTTTACAACAATGAGCAGTCGTTTTCAGATGTAAAAATATGTTAAATGTAAAATAAAATATAATCGATTAGGAGTTTCTAAAATCCATGAATCGCCGATTTTCGTGCCTTCAACGTCAGTTAAGCGTTATTTGCTACAAATAATCCCTTAGAAGGCATACCTAATAAGAGTAGGGAATAACGGAGCTGGTTGGCTTGGGCTCCTACATCGGCCATGTAGCTTCCATAAGCCCTGGCTAATGAACACGTGCTAACGCACTGGCCACAGAAGTCTCAGGATGATGAGCAACAACGGTGCCGGTGAACGGTGATGTTTGAGAGGTCGGAGAGTTATATTTTAGTAGTTCATTGTTTTTGCAATATTGGGAAGGAAACATTTTGCTTCTCTCTCTTTTACAGCAGAAACCTTCAACCAGACTGTTGATTTTCGTGAATCGTTTCTTTTTAATTTTGAGTTATTTTGTCGCCCCGACGCCCATGGATAAAAAGAAATCATTAACAAAAAATCTCGTTAACACTTTTCATTTGGGTAAGTTCACTTGGTGTGAACTAGCCCAATATATATATATATATATATATATATATATATATATATATATATATATATATATATATATAACATGTGATATACGCAACGTTTTGGATATATTGAAGAATCTACAGACAGAAAAATAAATAATAATTTTAGGCCAACCTATTTGCCATGTCCAAAAATTGAATATTTCTTGCTCATATTTATGGTACTATGGTAAAGGGACCAGAACTAGTCATATATAAGAACATTTTCGTGGATTTCTCAAAACTTTTGGGCTTCAGACCTAAATTCGTTACGTGAATCTCAATGGACCATCTCTTTCTGAATCCCTTGCCTACAAATTAAAAAAATGTTCTATTTTTATTAATTGTACTCAAACCCTGATTTTGCTCCTATAGTAACAAGCTCCCGAACGATCCCCCGGCATGTGTGGTCGTGTAGAACTTTATTACCGAGCAGAGAGGTACACCCGTGTAATTCAATAGAATATCAAGCGTACAATATCAAGTACTTAATTTAATTTCACATACAGTTGCAGAACACTTCGGGTAGAAGTCCGAAGAGATCAGCAAAATTGTAATAGAATGTTCAAGAAGATCCTATGTATAAATAGAAGATATTACGGTGTGAGAAACGTTACTTCGTTTTTTTTCAAAATTTTAGTTTTTAAGGCCCTAAAACGCTTTGTTTACCAATTATTCAACAATATATTTGACCTCGTGTTGCGCGTTGCATTTAATATGATGCGTTTTTTAAAGTAATTATTTCGTACTTTTAAAGTCAGAGTGCAATTCGTCACGCCTCCGTGAAATTCTCTTTCTTTAGAGACATCATTAATAAAGATTGATTGCAAGTGAGATCCGAAAAAGGTATATATACTACTGAAGTAATATAGGCGACGATTGGTGTGTAATTTGGACATTCATGAGTTATGCAACCGAGTTGGAGAAGGTTGCGTGTGAACTCTTGTAAAGCGTATTGCGCCTGGTCGGATTACTCCTTTGAATGCCAAAGTTATAATGCAGGTAACGTACGAGGGATATCTTGAAAATACGGTTTCAAAGCGCGTAGCTCGTGCAGAGAAATGTTTTATTTTTTTAAAATTTATTTTACGTCAAAAAAAAAAAACAGTTAAAAACTGCGTATGACGTGCTATGGGGAAAAGTGAATTGTGTGCACATTTTCAAAATTCTTTGATCCCTACACTAAGTCATATACTACTTGAATTTTGAATTTTTGAAAGGGAGAAAAAAAACTCCCATGTAATAAAATCTATTTTCAAGGATAAACAAGCAATAAATTTTGAATTTTGAAAGGGAGAAAAAAACTCCCATGTAAAAAAATCTATTTTCAAGGGTAAATAAGAAATAAATTTTGAATTTTGAAAGGGAGAAAAAAGCAACAAAAAAACTCCCATGTAATAAAATCTATTTTCAAAGATAAATAAGCAATAAATTTTGGCTCTTATTACTTCCTGCCGCGACAACATGGAAACGATAATTTGAATAATTGTATTTCCCACTGAATTCTAGAAGGCGTGCACAGAAAATGAAGTTACATTTATGTCCAGAAGCAAAACAAGGGCCATCTCAGCATTTGCTCAATGGATCAGGGAAACTGGACGAAAAACCTGATCGAGATAGGGGTCATTGACCCGGAAGCTGTAGTACAATAGTTGTTACAGGTTGTTTATACTCATTTATACAGTCCAAATGGTAAATAATGCATTATGTATCATTGTTAAAATTAATGTTACTTTTCTTGTGATGCTCAGTATAGTCTCTAATTGTATAGAAACAGTTATGCAGCAGAAACGATTTTTTTTCGCAGTTGGTAGGACTGTTGAGTAGGGGAAAGGTAGCTACACGAGTGGTAATGGACATCAGCAGCGTTCCGACTCTCGTTGTTTGCGATGATTGCTCTCATTCCTTGTCCTGCCGCGTGCGCGTTGGGTTATGCTACCTCACCGCCAAGTGTATGAGCGCCGTCGCCATTCATTGTGAAATCGTTTCAATTAATGGGGTTATTAACGACAAAATGTGACAAGGTGGGTATTGTAATTATATTTTAGTTATGTACGTACACAAGGCTGGCAGTAAAAAAACTTTTTTTAGGTAATCATTTCTAAACGTCCCTTGCATATAAAATAAAAAATAAGATTGGCATGCAACAAAAGCCTTGACACAAAAGCCTTGACGATAAGGGTACATCGTGCCTCTATCAATCTATATGTCCAACACTTACTTTTTTGAGTGAATTTTAATGCAACTTTTTTGAACAGTTCGCTTTGAACACTTATGTGTTTGCAAATAGATCCCGACAATTGATATTGAAATGATAATTACATTTCTAGTAAAGTTTTAAAGGTATCCAAGTCGTTAATGAGATAGCAGAAATAATCTATTCAAAGAATTTAACAGATTACTGACTTTTGATGAAGAGCAACAACAGTACATCTTACATGATTTTGAAGAATGCCGAAGATTTTTAACGGTCATATAGGTGAATAAAATGTGAATAAAATGTTCTATTAAAATCCTACATAAGTAATAGATTCTTCCAAATTAAGCACAATAACGAACTATCTTCCTTTTACCCTGTCCTCTCTGTCGTTCCCCAAGGAAGTGTGCTGTATCCAGTGCCCTATGTATTATACACTTCTGATCTGTCTACAACCAAAGAAACAGTACCAGCTACATTTGCTGACGATATATCAGTTCTCGCTTCAGACAATGATCAAGTAGAAGCTTCTAGATAGCTTGAGAAACATTCCAACGAATTAGAAGCATGGCTAAATACTTGGCGAATAAGTGCAAATGAAAGCAAATCAAGTCACATTACTTTCACCATGTATAGAATAATTTATCCTCCAGTGGAATTGAACAGAACAAACCTTCTACAAACAGATTCAGGGAGATATTTAGGTTTATTGATGCGAGACTTATCTCAAAAAACATATAATGTGTAAACGAAAAGAGCTCCTGCTAAAATAAAAAAAAACTATTGGTAGTTAGGTAGAGACTCAGTGTTAGCTTTAGACAATAGATTATTCATTTATAGATCATTCTTAAAGCCTGCTTGGACTTACTGCATACAGCTCTGGGGCACTAGTAGCCAGTCCAATATCCAAATCATTCAAAGATTTCAATCTAAAGTAATAAGAAACATCGTAAATTCCCCATGCTTTGTTCGAAAGGATGTAATTCTCTCTGATTTAAGATTCCACCAGTTAACGAAGACGCAGTTTGGATGCAGTTTAAAACACTCTTGACACAAACGAAAAATATCATTTCTTTTTCTCAAAGCTTTAATTTCACTTTAAAGTGAGCTTTCCTCTTAAAAAGAGAAAATTAAACATTTCACGGAAAAGTAGTAGTTGGATCACACAAGGAATTAGAACTATGAGAAATTAGAACATATATACTTCCGAGAATACAAAATAATTTTAATGAAAGTAATAGTTCAGGCAAAAATAATGAAAAATAATCAGAATATTTTGAATGCTAGTAACAAAACTAAAGCATTGTGAATCTCGTGAAAAATACGACCACTTCATATCGATACTTCGTAGAGAATGTTGTTTTAAAGGATAATGAAAGAGTTCCGAATATCTTCAACCAACACTTTTCTAGGACTGTGGCCAATCTCACGAAGGGACTAATAGCAAAAAATACATCATACGCTTCCCAAACAAATTTCGACATGATGTTTATTTACGAAACTTCTTCCAACAAAATCCTTAGAACAGCCAGTGAACTAAAAAATAAATATTCATCTGGTTTAGACGAATTTCCAAATTGTTTATTAAAAACTTGTGCACCTGCCATTATACACCCATTAACTCACATTTTCAATGTTTCATTATGCACAGGAATATTTCCAGATATTTTTAAAATAGCAAAAATTAAGCCACTTTTATAAAAGGGAACAAAAATGAAATTCAAAATTACCGGCCAATTACTCTTTTATTACTTTTCTCAAAAATATTAGAGAGGCTTTTCTATACATAAATGGAAACTTTTCTCGAAAAAAAACGAAGCGTTTTGAGACACAACACGGTTTCAAAAAATCAAAATCTACGAAAAACAGCCATATTTTCTTTTCTTAAAGATGTGGCTTCATCAATGGACCAAAATGATTCACCAACTTGAATATTTTTAGATCTCTAGAAAGCTTTTGACGTTATTGACCATAACATCTTGCTCTCAAAATTACCTTCATATGAAAGTCGTGGTATTGCCCTAGATTGGATAACCTCATTCCTTAAACATCGATATGAAAGAGTAGAAATACCGTGCTGGCACAAAGGACATCATTTACATATATTTCCAACTCTTTGCCACTTGAGCATGGGTTCGATCATAGATTCAATCCTTCTGTTTACGTAAACGATATGCCCTCGTCTATTAAAAATGGAAGAACAGTTCTGTTTACCGATGACACGAATGTTCTTTACAAACGCGCACCAATAAATAGTACGATTTCAGAAGTTTCAAATTGGTTTTGTAATAACAAATTAAAAATTAACGAAGGAAAAACGGTTTCAATGCATTTTTGCATTTCAAATCGGCAATCGCATGCACTATTGAAAATGAACAATATGCAATTTGTTGATGTTAAGGTAACAAAATTTCTAGGTCTCTCAATTCAGTGAAACCTCAAATGGAATGTACTACATATAACAGAATTAAACGCTAAACTAAGTTCATAATGTTACGCATTCAAAATTGTTTCAAATTCTGTCAGACTTCATTCAGCTCGTTGCGTGCAGTTTGCAAATGTACATTCCTGCCAGAGATATAACAATATTCTGGGAAAGCACAACCTTTAGTACCCAGAATTAGATTGCAAAAGAAAATTTTCCGAATAATGAAAAAATGCAATCCACGTGATCCCTGCAAGCCTCTTTTCATTGAGCTGGGAATCTTACCATTGCATTGCCTATTTATTTACAAATCTGTAATATTTGTCAAAACTGACTTACTTAACGGTGGGAATATATTTACATGTAATACTGATATTTATAATTACAACACACATCGTAGAAATCATGTTCATCAAGTGTCAGTATCCACAGTTCACTACAAGAAATCCACATAAAATACATGTATACATTACTTTTCAACACATTGCCAGATGACGTTAAAAATTTAAAATCGTACTCTAATTCAAGTTAAAAGTAAAATCTTTTTTGCAGCATAACTCTTTTTATACAATTATTGATCATTCAAAAGGAAAGTAATATTAATTTTAACAATGATATTTAATGTATTATTTATCATTTGAATTGTATAATTCTAAAGAACCTGGAACAAGTATTGTACTTCAACTTCTGGGTCATTGAGCTCCAAATCAATCAGGCTTTCGTCCAGTCTCCCTGGTCCTTGAGGAAGTGCTGAGATGGCCCCTTGTTTTGCTTCTTGGCATAAATGTAACTTCACTATGCGCAGGCTTTTTTGCTCTCTTCTTTTGCTTGTAGTGGTAGCTTAGGGTGCGTTATTATTTTGTTAGCAATGCAAAAAAAAATCAAATCTGCAGTTCGTTTACTGTTTCAAATTAGTTTTCTCGGGAACGAAAATGTCTAGTTTTTTTAAAAATTGCTTATCTCGCACTTGTAAAATTTTTATTATTATTATTATTATTATTATTATTATTATTATTATTATTATTATTATTATTATTATTATTATTAAAACATTTTTCATCTTTCAACAATTTATAGTTAAAATGTTGGCAAGGGATTTGGGAAATCAAGGAAGCATGCGCAGGAGATCTTCGCCCCCATACGTAACATAGTTTTTACATTTTTTTTGACTAAATAAATATTGAAAAAAAAGATACTTGTAAATATATTAAAAAATTGGAATGCCATACAAGTACTTTAGCCATAAATTTGTTAGATAATAGCTTGGAAATACGATGTCTTAATAAATTTAAACACGATGTCTTAAAAAATTTAAACCTTTAGATTTGTCTCACAGATTTTGAAGTGCAATTATGTGAGTAATCAACTATATTAGTGGCGAGATACTACCTTCTTCAACTGTCTGGAGGAGAATTCGGCTGCTGTGATTGGTAGTTTTCTGGGGTTTCTCCTATCTAAACCAGGTGAATGCCGAAGCAGTACCCTAACAAACGGGCCACGGACCGCGTGCGATTTTTCCTTCCTCTTCCTTGTCCTGTCCTCTCCCCTTATACACACACACACACACACACACACACACACACTAACATGCACTACACTACCACATATTCCGGGAGACCGGTCGGGGGCTTAGAGCTTGTCCCGACTGGGGCGGTGCCCCGCTGGTGGGGGAGTCCTGGTTACGGGGAAACCCCACTAGCCGACGGTAGGTCGGCGCTGGATCTCGTCATCCAGCGAGGGAAGATCACCGCCATCTCCCGAGAAAAAGCATGCACTACACTTACGGGACTAATTGCCTAAGCTGTTGACGCGCCCGGAATCACCAACCAACCAACCTTCTTCAATCCATGTTAATGACCTGGTCAACAAATTTACTTATTATTCTCATGTTTGAACATATTGTAAATAAACGTTTAATAAATAAATTGAGAAAGATTACAAAATAAACGTTTTTCTGGCGAAAATTCACCGTTTTCTGGTGCACAATTACATAACATTCCCTTCCTAAGAAGAACTTCGTAATGTGAGAAAGAAAAAAGTTGCTTTGGCGACCCGTGTGGATGCCACGGAGTCGCCCCTGCCATCAGGTCGCATTCAACGGAGGGGCATCGGCCTTGCTATAAGCTCGCCCTCCCTCTCCTGGCGCTAGGATTATCTAAGGACGCCCCTTCCTACGTCCCGCACGCTCGGGGTGGCTCGCCGCCGGTGTCGCCCGCATCGCAGTCCCATCCCCACGCCCTCTCTCACTCGCTCGAGCACAGTCCAGCCCACTCGTTGCACCTCGTGCGTTACTGGAGCTGCTTCCCAGGTGGCGGCACCGGGCTGATCCGGAGAGACGGGGGCGGGAGGGGCGAGGTGATCTGTGGGGGTGCGTTGGGTAGCTCGTCTTTGCCGCTTTGCCAAACGGATTAGCAGTGAATTCCGAAAGAAAAGTGATGAATGCGCGCACGATGGACTTGGTCATCAATGAAACAGAGATACAGAACTTTTTAAACGCGCTATCGAACTATAACATTACATTAAACTGAGACATAAATGCAGGAACGCCCGATTTTCTCATATCACCTCCCTGAGTCTAGCTCTGAAAGGGGCTGCCATCACGCGTCCGATTTGGCGCGTTATGTCTTTTTTGCCACTAAAACTCACAGTGACGGTTGAATAAGGTTCCATCTACTCGTTGTTGCTTTGCAAATTTTCTAAATTCCTCCATACATGAAAGTTAACAAACTAGTTGTAATACCGGTTCGTAAGCAAGTCGGATGATGCGCTGTGATGGTACGTTTAATAGTTTAAGACGTAAGCGATCTTTTGACACGAAAATTTTCGAGTTGATGGTCGTACTGCTTCCATTTGTATTGTTTGCCCCATTCTAATACTAGGAGGTTCTGAATAATTACCACAAAGAAGTTTCTAATGGCACCTCCAATACGATACTTGGAAAACGGTTTCTAGATGAGTTTTTTTCATTTTCAAAGATGTCACAGCGTAATAAAAAAGAGAACATTAAAGAAGCAAAGGTATCTATGGAAACAACCCAGAGCCAGTCTCTAGTATGGTAGAGTTACGGTTGTCTGCACTGGCGGATCTGGGGGAGGGGCATGGAGGCCATGGATTTTCGTTTACCTTCCTTTACTTGGAAAAATTCATTTAAATATTCATTTATCTTAGAACTATGTAATTATTTAAAAATAATATTGTAGAGTATCATAAATACACTACAAAAATAAAATAGATTATAATAACAAATGTTTATTATTTAATAGAAATCCACGATGCCCCTCAACCAAAAATGATCGGCTGGATCTGCCCCTGGTTATCTGTCACAATTGTAGTGCATGCACACCCAAATATTTTTCTACGCGATCTTACTGTAGCTCATCTGTGGTTACACCGAAAGACGTCTTGCATGTACAACAAAAAGCAAACCTCCAAAATCTCTACGTAGGAAGTGAGAATCGGCCTCGAAAAAGTACTTGTTGAGTCAATAAACCAAACCAGAGTGAAGGCATTTCATGTGGAAATATTTGACAGAAACAAATAAAACGTGAGATAAAATTCAGAAGAAAATAAAGGAGGAAAACTCATAAAAGATATAGCGAGATCGTTTTTTCAGAGTGCTCAGACAGTTTAAGAACGTACAAACTATCTTTTTTAAATTAATTTTTCTTCTTTTCGTAATATCAATAAATGAAAAGCGAATTTTCGAAGATATTTGACTCTTTCTTTGCCCATGATTCGCGTGGCCCATATTTAAATCATTTAATGGCTTAAGCAGGTGATGTTTTTTGACAAAGTATATGATATCGTCGTCATAAAACCCTGTAAGTAATATCCCCCAGTCCTATATCCAACAAATTTAGTACGAACAAAGAGAAAGTTGCAGAAAAGGCCACAGCAACATACATTAGTTTCAGGCATATTTCGGAAACGATGCCCTTAAACAGGGGTTTTCTGTCTCCAAGAGGATATAAGTGTGGTGAGTACACGTGTTTTAGGGGACCGGTTAGGAAATGACGAGGGACAAGTGGGGGGACATGGGACATGGGTATGTGGAGAAATGAAGGGACATAGGTGGGTTCAGGCGGGACAAGTGGAGGAGAGGTGGGGCTCACTCCATAACACGAATGGTTGTCACACTTGAAAATGATGAATGATATTGATGGGTAGATGATTATTAGACAGCAGGTTTTTAGATTTTAATACATGCCTTTTAGGTTCCGAAAATAGGTTCTTTCAGCATCTCAGTTAGGCTTTGTAAGTGGTAGAATAGGCACAAGTAAAACAATAAACATTCAATAAATAAACAAATATTTTTACAATTTATTGTAAATATTTCTCAAAAATAAAACTATGTATCAATATTATTTAAATTCAGTATTGTGTATTTTGCGATAATACTATTTATGAACAAGTTTAATTGTTTATCCTCTAATTAGAATTATTCGTAGCGTAGTTTGCCTCACAATAAATTACTAATTCTTTCTCCAAGTTTTCAAGAGAAAACGAATGTCTCTTATGGGGCAAGATCAGTTTAAACGCCGAGAACGACCGCTGTACGCCATCCGAATTGAGGTTGGATACTTCAATCTCGGCACGTGTTCAACTCAAAGTAACACAATAACACATTAACGTGTCTGCGAAATTCAACAACTCAATTTCCTCTACACATTTCACGCACTAAAGTTCGTAGAAACATCAATAAGCAGAGATAAATGCTCAGCTGGTGTAATAGGATCCATGCAATCCCAACGATTGTTTTCTTTCGAGGATATCCACGAAGTCAAAAAGCACTAGCATGGAGACTTTCATCGCACTATCCTTGTCTTGCATATTCTCATTTCTCGCTATCTTACAGATTAACGCAACTTAAAATTAATATCATCAATTAATATCATCCTGTTTTGCTGACAGAAGTTAAAAGTTAAAAGAAGCCACAGACAAAGAAATTAGGCAAATTAGTCTCGTTTTAAGTTTTTAAAACTAAAATAGGCATTAATATGGAAATAAGCTCTTTTAGGTGCTGTAAAATTGACAGGTTTCAGATAAAATAACCCTATATATATATATATAAACTTAATTTAGTACAAGGTTCTGAGGAAAATAACAGGTTTTTACCTAAATATCTGCGGTCGAGTTATTATGAAGACGATTGTGTCCTGGAGCTGCAAAAATGCTGACGAACAGATCCACACAAAATGGTTTTCAAACAAAAGTATACACGCTACTCAAGAACAAAAACTAAAACTCGTATAAAACTCTCTCGTAAAACTCTTGTATAACATTGCAACATATAACATATTTTTACAAACACACGATTACTGGAATATTGTAGTTTAATATACACAGATTCACAGTAAATCAAAACTTTACATACTTCACCACAAATATCCGAAAAGTTTCTATTCCAAAATGTAACACGTGAATAGCAATTTTTTGTAGTACGCGCCTCTTTCTTGTAGACTTGCACGACGTTCGCTGTGTCTTACTCAGCAGTGACGACTTACGAGAATCAAACGCAATATGAGACATATGATACTCGCAATATGAGACTTATGCGAAATACTGCAACCAAATATTTGCATTTTTCAGTACAAATCGAAACTCTTTCATTTTCTCCTTGAAAATTAGTTATTTAGATGATATGAATGATTTTACAGCAATGGTGGAACGAGAAACAAGAGAAACGGGAAAACCCCGAGAAAACCTGCCGCAAACCCGCCTCGTCCAGCACAAATGCCATATGGATCCACAAGAAACTGAGCCAGATAGCTGAGTCGACTTCTATCTCTGTCTGGAGAAGAATTCTAGCGGCCGACTGCTCTGATCGGTAGTTTTCCGATCCGTGGTTTCTCCGATCAATATCAGGCGAATGCTGTAGCATCGTACAAAACGGGCCACGTACCGCGCTCGATCTTTCCTTCCCATTCCTTGTCCAATCCTACCCTTCACACACATACGCCCTACACCACCACCACATGCCGGGAGACCGGTCTGGAGCGTAGAGCTTGTCCCTGCCGGGGCGGTGTCTCGCTTGTGGGAGATACCTACTTGGAGAAAAACCCGCTAGCCAACGGTAGGTCAGTGCCAGATCTCACCATCTAGCGGGGGAGATCACAGCCACCTCTCGAGGGGGGAAATGCACTACACTTACGGGACTAATGATCTTAGCAGCTGATCTAATGATAGGGGCTGGAAGGCGAGCGGTGTAGCCGGTACACCACAGATCGTCTGTGAGAGTCATAAAGAATACTATAAACGATCTCATTGTCATTCATGTCATTGATGGCACGGTTCCGCAGACAACAAACTGGAATCGCCCGTGGCTTAGCTGGCTGGCGAGCGGTGGCAACGGGCGTTTTCCAGTCTGCGCGATCGCTGCTAGTCGCTGTGGTGGCTGCGCCTTTTCACTTCGGAAGCGGGGGCAAGGCCCACCTCGAAACCAAGTAATGCAAACTGCGTCACAGACTGCGGGCGGGCGGCGGCGTCTTGTCGCGCTTCGCGCAAAGAACAAGCGCGGCGAGGGCCTACGCGGCGCGAAGAGGCGAGGAGAAAAGGGAGAGGGAGCGCGAGAATAGGCGAGGAGGGGATGAGACGGAGACGAAGGGAGGGGCAAGGAGTGTGGGGAGTGCAGGGGAGGAGATGTGAGGAGAGGGAAAAGCGAAGAGGAGTAAATAGGTGGGAAATAAGCGAAGAGGAGTGGGAAGAGGAGGGGATCGAATGGGGAAGATGGGAGCGGCAGGAGGTGTGGAGGGAAGAGGAGCGGAGAGAAGCGAAGCGCTCATCCGGTAGAGACGCCGTGGCCGCGGCGGCAGCGATGGCAAAGAACACGCGCCTGGGGCTGGGCTTTCTTCGTTCGCACACAAAGCGCCTCCCTCTCGCCACCCACGCCACGCGCCCTCGGCCGGCCGCAGGCCCGCGCGTCGCCACGCCGCCACAGCTGCCCCCCCCGCCGCGCGCGCGTTCTTTGTGTGTAGACACCGTCCGTCCGGTGGGTCGGCAGCGCGCGTTACTAAATTAGGCGGAGATTCAATTACGACAAATGCATTCTTATTGCGCGGGGTGACACGACGGCAGCGGCGGCGGCGGCGGCGGCAGAGGTGATGGCGTAGGGGAGGGCGGGGCGGCGGCAGCGACGGCTCCGCTTTGAGCCTGGGGCGCTTCGCTGTCGCGTAAGCCAAATCTGGCGCCGCCACCATCGTCGACTGCGCTGCCGCCGCCCATCTTTATCCCCTGCGGACGCCCTCGGTCCCCGCCGCCACCGCCGCCCCCCCGGGCGATAAGCTCCACTTTTGCCGCCCGCGTCGCCCGCGCCCGCGCTTGGCTCCGCGTCGCGTCACGTCGCGTCGCGACGCCGCCGCCGCCGCCGCCGCCGCCGCCCGACGTCGGCAAATCCGGCGGACGCGCCGCCTAAGCTAATGAAATAGACGCGTCCTCTCTGGCGAGCTTATCGCGCTAGGTGGCAGCGGCAGCGGCAGCGGCGTCGGCGCTTTTT
This sequence comes from Teleogryllus occipitalis, assembly GCA_011170035.1. Classification (NCBI taxonomy): domain Eukaryota; kingdom Metazoa; phylum Arthropoda; class Insecta; order Orthoptera; family Gryllidae; genus Teleogryllus; species Teleogryllus occipitalis. The sequence goes on from BLKR01015903.1 coordinate 19,587, forward strand.
TGTCCTTCCCTTTTGACGCGCTCGTCTCTGGCGGCTCCGCCCCTCCCCGGGCTGACCTCTCGCCCCGCGCCCCGTGGCTTAAGGATGATGTAATTACACTTTCCTAAGGCAACTGAATTCAGGGATTTGAACGCGCGCGTTCGCAGAGTTACGCATCGCGTTTGTTTTACTTTTGCGTTCCCTTTGCGCGTCGTCGCGCGCCCTCCGTCTTCTCTCCTCGTCCCGTCCGCGCCTGCACGGCGGCCTGCGGCACCGTCTCACCCGCAGCCGCTCCCGCTCGCGTCGCGGGGGGGAGGGGGCGGGCGTCGATAATGCAGAGTGGCGGCTGGGCGCGCGGAATCCCGGTGAAGAGCGAGAGAGATTTCTTGTGTCGAGGAGCTCTCCTTTGTGCGGTGAGAAGCGCTTCAGACACGTTTGCGGTTTGGACGCCGGGTTGCGAGGCGGCCGAGCCTTTTACATGCCGCAAAGCGAAGGAAACGGCAGGCTTTCATTACTTGTAAACGAATATTTTGTAATTACATAAGTAACAAGCGTGTCGCAGTGAAATACACAAAATTATACAACACTTCAACTGTATGATAACATGGTTCCGTGGAAGTATTTAACGACCTGTTTTTAAGACAGGTCCATTGATCCAAACCTTACGTTGATTGTATTGTTGGGCATTTCTTCTGATCACAAGAGTATCCATCGTCCCCGCTCCAAAATTTGCTGCCGTGAAACGACACAACAGATTAAATCGCATTATCAGTTGAGTGCTTTGCTTTCTGACAGAACGAACATGAGATTTGATTGAGCGGGGAATGTCGGATGATTTACTTTCGAAAGAATCGAGGTAAGTAATATTCCTATATTCAAATGTTAACTAGACATGTTTAAGGATATCTGTTCCATCTTCAGTAGTTTTATAGATCCTAGTAACGTGGAACAAATTTATCAGAAATATTTAAATGAAAAAACGGGAGGAAATGTCGTCGTGAGTTGACGCAACAAATGTAAAAAAAATGTGGTCGTACAAAATGGCTTTTGACCATGTAAACATCGTGTTTGTGGGGCGTTCCTTTGAAATATTTCTAGACGCTTTTTCCAAGTTACGTGTCTGGATAAAGACACTGAAGACGCTATTCCACACAGAAGTGCCCGTTCGATTCCGGGTTGAGAGAAGAGTAAGCTGCAGCTTCCGCAATTCGCCTCACGTCGCAGCGTCGGTGATTGGAGCAATGCGAATGCTGATGAGTTTATGAGAGGTGCTGAGGAATGACATTCGAGCTTTCAATCATGCTACTAGGAGCAATGGAATGCTGCTAGGGATACACCCTTTCCGGCTAAGCGAGGAAAGCAACGCCAAAGTGCATCTATGATCCCCATCTCCATTAGATTTTTCATCCTAATCCCTTGAACAAATTCTGAGGTTGCCTTTTATTTTGCTTCTGGATGTAAGTACAGCTTCACCATGCGCTTGTCTTGTGGGGCTCTCCTTTTGCTTGCTGTTGTTGGAGTAGGTCCGGGAGGTGTGGATTGTTATTTTGTTAGCAACACTATAAAATCAAATCTATAGTTTGCTGTTGCAAATGAGTTTTCTATAACTTGGGAAAGAAAATTTCTTTGTCGGCACCTTTATTCATCAATCAACTATGTATAGTGGAAGTGTAGGGAAAATTGCGCAGATTATACTTCTCCCCGAAATATAACGCACAGTTTTTACTGTTTTATGACGATCAATAAAATGAAAGTACTTTGCCTCACTCTTTCGAAAGCACCTAGTATGCTTCTTTAGTACTTCACTCAAGTGGCCTTCCACATCAGCCAAGAAGGAAGACAGGCCGATACAGTGTCACTGAATAAAACTTGTTGAATTCCTCTTACTCGATTTCTCTTAATTAGAATAACTAAATGAGACTAAATACCTCTGTCATAATACATAAATACATCGGTGACTCGTTGATTAGCGTGCTTGCTTTTTCACAGCGTAACCCCGGGTTATATTCCAGGCTGTGGCAAATTATATCTGTGAGCCCCAGTATCCGACCTTAAAAATGCCCCAGTATATATTGCTATATGACGATGAGAAAGCCCACCATAAGGTTATGAAGACCAGTATTCGTGAATACCGTTTTGTTAAAATATTTGCTGCAATGTTTACGAGAATATTTTATGAGTTGTTCTTGAATAGTATGTGTATCTTTGGAAAACCATTTTATGCGGATTTGTTCAGCAGCATCTTTGGTACTGCAAGCCACTAGTTACTGGCTAAGTTAGTATACTTAATATAATAAACTAATTTAGTAAATAACCGCAGCAGCAAAACGTGTTACAGTAAATGTAGTAATAATGACGGAAGAGGCTTGAACTCAATCAGTACTCGGAGACGAAGACTGCAGACTGAGTCCCGAGTCAAGCATAAATCTTGTCACGATGTGCGTGTTGCCTGGTTGTCTTCTCCTACTATTGCGTATACAATAAACCATCAATCCATGACCACCTCTACTTTCATTGTGGAAAGCAAACAAAAACCATCAATGATCACCTGCCCAGGAAAGAGGATGATATAAATACGTGATAATCTTACCCCGCCATCGCTCAATATTCTAGTATCGTGCTAATTATCACATTTGTGAACGATGATGAAAATTCTATACTACTTGCGTACTTGCTTTCAACGCCTCGCTCAGGTAAAATGGTACCGCTACACCAAAATGCAGCGGCTCGGTACCGTATCACTGACTCCAAATATTTTGCCGCAAATACAAAACAAGGAAACAGAGCCTAGGCAAACAACAGAAAAGACAGCATAAGTGCGAGCTCGTGGTGGCCCTGCGGCAGCGCGAAGTGGGCGTGGTCATGAGGCTGCTTCTTGTGCGTGCTTTGCACGTCGCGTAAGCAAAGAACATCTAAGGCGAGTCCACGACCGTTTGCACTGCTGCCGCGGCGCGGACTGGGCCTTCCAGGAGAGGTCCTTCACCCCTGCGCTTTATTTTCTCAAGCGGTCACTTCAGAAGTGGGAATCATTTGGAAGTGCGTGCGTTAGGGAATATGCATCTGAAGACTTGTAGATAGGGAACTTCTAGGTGATCACACGGGCTAAGATTTTTGTTACGTTTATTTAATTTATTTATTTATTTATTTATTTATTTATTTATTTATTTATTTATTTATTTATTTATTTATTTATTTATTTATTTATTTATTTATTTATTTATTTATTTATTTATTTATTTATTTATTTATTTATTTATTTATTTATTTATTTATTTATTTATTTATTTATTTATTGTTCGGGATGGTTGTGGGGACCTTACCCTCGCGCAAACGCGGCTTGTGAACGGTCCTTGAAGCTCCTGAATGTGATTCGTATTTTCAATTTCTCCATCATATGACAGTCTCAGTTAACTATTTTTTACCTGTCTGAAGATACATTATATCTTGTTCGGTCAGAATATTACTGAGGTCTTTTACAGTTCACAAGCGTAGCACGGCACTCTGACAATTTTCCACCCCTCCAAAAGCCCACCAACCTCAGAGGGAAGAGAACTCGTGAAGTTGAGGTTTCGAATACCTCCGGGGGTTGCTGGCACTTGCGAAGTAGCAGAATGTAACACTGCCCGCTTAAAAATTCTAGAGGGCGTCTACTCACTTTGCTTGCGAATCCCCTAATCAATTACTGATTGACAGGGTACTAGTGGGACTACAACAACACATATTTTCTTGTATGTTTTGTAACTTTTATGTAATATTATTATAAAATTATAGTTTAACCCACAAATGTATTCAATGTGTTCCAACCGGCGAGCTTACTTGGTGCGGCTGGGAACCTTCATACTTGGGTGACTTAGACAACCTCATAACCCACTGATTTCACATCACTGAAGCCAGAATGGTACATAATAATATGAAATGTCATAAAACGAGCAATACTCAAGCAATGAAACCGTTCAATGAATGGGTCGTCTTTATAGCTCAATGGTTACAGGAAGTAGGGGTAATACAGCAGACCAAGGTTCAAGTCCCGGTCGGGGTGACAATTCTTTGAACAAATTGTATTATTAAAGCACGTATTGCGGTGTACATGTTTCACTTATATTTTTAGAAAAAACTTCAACAAAAATGTCACCAGCACCATTTTATAACACTTTACTATATTCGAGCAAACAAATGAAATAACTAGAGCCAGTTTTTAAAACATTTTGAAAATATCATTGAGGATTCATGTAAGTAACTCTCCAAAATCAATGAGTATCTAATAAATACCCAATTTGATGAACATTCTGTGTACTGTTTACGCGCTACCGTTGTTCGCAGTTAGCCAAACGGACAGAAGGACGAACATTTAACCAAAAACCACTCAGAATCAAGAAACCACTAATCGGGGATTCTCACTAGAAAGTAATGTATTACACATAGAAGTAAGCAAACTCTTCTTTTTCCGTATCAAGGTCCAATACTTTCTCTATAATACGTAGTAGTGCAGGAGACAGCAACAATGATCCACGGACCACACGTAATCTTTCCTGTTCTTACTCCCAACTTTAAGTCTGAGAAATGTTGACCTTTATCGTCGTGAAGCCCATAGTAATGTTTCAAGAATCCGGCAGTCGTTCGAATGTCTCGATGTCACGCCGAGAGAGGAATAAAGCAGTAGAAACATGGATATGAATCATTTGAAACGCGTGTGGCATAACGATTGCATGTAGGTTTAATGACACTGATTAACATGACACTGTTTCCTAACCTAACTGACTCGTGTAAGTTCTATATATGATATTTCATTAAATGATCATTTGTTGAAGAGCTAGTGTCATCAGCTGTATTATTTTCCTAATGAACCAATTCTGTTTCTGAATGCTTGTAGTTTCAGCCTGAAAGCACATGAGTACCGCATTGTGCTCTTTGAGACAATGTTTTATTTTCTAGATAGGTTATCTAATGATGCAAACACTCATTACTCGACGGAAACAACGGATGTAAACGCGAGACGGAAATACATTTTGGGGTTTGATGACACCGAAAAAGCTATTTATTTTCAACAAAAAAATGCCTGGTAATTTTTGTCTATGAACAACACTAGTACCTACACAGGATTTTCTCCTAAATGTACTACACTCCCCAATCGATCTAGACGTGCCTAAGGCCCTGAGACTTTGAAACTGATTTTCTAGTTTAAGACAGCGCATTTCACGAATGCCGTCTGGACCATTTTCAAAATTTTCTGAAAGAATGCCCCAAATTATTTTTTAAAACTTTAATAGAGTGAAGAGCACTTATAAATCTGATAGAGATCTTATTTTCATTATTTCAACAATCAACTACAATCTATCATCAATTACAACTACAACTAGTAATCTATTCTTCACTATTACAACTTTAAATTATTTCATTTATGATTTTTTTCAAAATGTGAGACTTTTCGGGTAATTTTGAGTCGAAACGTGACAGTGCTGCAAAATTGTAATATTACGGAACCATTACAATTAATAGGAGACGTATTGCTGCATTAGCAGCCTTTATTGAACACAACTAGAGAAATCAAATATCGCCACATATCTTAAAAAACACGTAATTAAAAAACAGCAAATTTTACATGAGAGAAGAAAATCTAATTATAACGGTTGAGTTAGGGGGTTGAACTTTAAACAAATACGACGACAATCTCGGAGGAAATTAGTTCCATGCCACCCCCTAGCCGAGATGTGGTACACTGATCGTGAACAGCATTCGAACTTACACACAGGCTTTCTTTGCAGGAGGTGTCTCACAGGGGAAAATACCTGAAGGCGAAACCCCGCAAACCTATTTGCAGGTCAGCACTGAATCTCTTGTTTTTTAATTCGTTGCGTCTTAATTACTCATTATTTACCGACGCAACGCGTCTCTTCGCCATTGGTCTAGCGTTGAGCGCTTCTTCCATTAATATATTATTTACCTCTGTGTTCCAGAGGACACTGTATTTATGTATGACTCGTATGGTTGTCAAGAGGGCCACCAGGTAGCATCTCCGCGTACGCGCCTCTAATACCGCGCGCCCCTTGCGTCATTACCCAACGGCCAGAATTGGGAATGAATGAGGAAAGGGGTAGGGTTTAGGACACTTCACAGGAGATGAACTACTCCCGGAAAAGCAGGCTAACTCGTTTCCTTGGGACAAATTTCACATGAGCTTGTCCGGGAATCCCCCCGGAGCTCCTTGGCGAAAGGCGAGCGACTTCGCTCTTGAGCCACGAGACCACCATTGAAGGAACACATAGTGGAGAATCACTGCCACCTTCCGCCTATTACACGCACTGCATTCAAAGTGCTAATGAGCAAACACACCCGAAAACAGTACTCGCTCACCAGAATGCTGCATGTTCCAATGCTTGGTAATAAAGTATGTTTTGCGATGCGACTCGCGGCGTTTTTCCGAAGTGGTAGTGACATGGTTAGATTCTCACATCAAACACATTTTTTAATTAACTCAAAATTCAAGTAGTATACGACTTAGTGTAGAGATCACAGAATTTTGAAAATGTGCACAGAATTTACTTCTCCCCATATCACGTCATACACAGTTTTAACTATTTTTTGACGTAAAATAAATAAATAAAAAACACTTTTCCCATCAGAACATCATTACATTCATAACTCGACAGTCTCCCACCTGGAGCAGTGGCTCAGTTCATCAATTGATGTCACTGCAGTGACTCTGACCGCGAGGTCCTAGGTTTGAGTCCCGATGGAGGCAGGATTTTCGACACTAGCTTTTCAGCTAGGTGAAACTCAGTTGCTGTCTGGAGGGGAGGAGTGAGAGTTTCTGAGTTCTGCGCGATGGCAGGTGGTTTCGCCTTGCCTGGAGCGAGTACCTAGGCCATTAAGACTTTACCAAGCTGTCAGGCAAAGGAGCTCGACCCAGAGGGGAGTCACCTTCGGGAGCCAGCCGACGGCGGCCGAACTTCCTGTCTGGAGGAGAAGCGGCCGGCTGCTCTAATCGGTAGTTTTTCGTGGTTTCTCCAATCAACACCAGGCGAATGCCGGAACAATACCCTAAGAAACGGGCCACGAAACGCGCGCGATCTTACCTTCCTCTTCCATGAACTAACCTCACCCTTTACACACACACTAACATGCACTACAGCACCACACATCCTGGGAGACCGGTCGGGGCCTTAGAATTTGTCCCGGCAGGGGCGGTGCCCGGATGGTTGAAGATACCAGGTTAGGGGAAAACCCCGCTAGTCGGCAGTAGGACGGCGCCGGATCTCGCCACCCATTGGGGGAAGATCACCGCCACGTCTCAATGAAAAAACATGCAATACACTCACGGCACTAATGACCTCAGTACTTAACTCACCCGAAATTACTTACAATGAATCAGTCAATCGACAGACACTCCATCAACTAATTTGACTCAGGGGTGGTATTACCTTTGTCTCTGCAACGTTTCTGACCAGTGTTTGAGTCCTAAGGGCGCTGTGGTGGACTTTCGGCCCTAGGTAGGCGAATTCAACGACTGTGTGGTGGAGAAGAACTCTACGGGCCGACTGCTCTGTTCAGCATTTTCTGTGGAGTCTCCGATCAATTCCAGGCAAATTTGGAAGCAGTGCACTGACAAACTGGACCATAAACCCTTAGAAGACCAGTCGGAAGGAGGAGATGCCTGGAGGTTAAACTGCGTAAATCGATATGTAGTTGGCCGAGACCGGATCGCACATTCCTGCGGTGGGGGTACTCTACAACCGGCTAGACTGTAGAGTTTACAGAAATAACGATCAGAGCCGTTGACCCGCTCGGAATCATCGACCAAAAAGCCGTCCAATGAAACTGGATCCCCTGTGTACAGAGAACAGTTCTTTTGACAAGAGAATGTATCCCTCAAACCTTTTCCGAACAAAAATTACAAAAAAATCGTGTTTCGATTTCAGCGAGGACCACTCTGTCCTGGAGCGCGTAGAGTGGGGCCACGTGAGCGCCAGCTGCGATGCACGGCCACGCACAGCACGCACGCCTCGCGCCGACACGCAGCGACTGCCTGTTTGCACACGAGGCGCCCCGCGCATAGAAAGCAGCACCAACCCCAGCCCCACACAGGCCCCGCGCGGGGCAACGCACTCCGCTCCCACTTCACTCCACGCCGCGCCTCGCCACGCCACTCCACACGTCCCGTTGCACGGCCTCACCTCCCTCCGGCCACACGCCTCATCGCTCTACGCCCTACGCCCTACTTCCCTCCCAACCCTTGCTCCTTCGTTCCTCGTCCCTCGCCCCTTCCCCGACACCCCACGCCCCTTCATTTTTGTACCCTACGGCCACTCGTTCCTCGTCCCTTGCCTCTCCCCCTTCGCCCCACGCTCTCTTCATTACTCGTCCCATGTCCCTCTCCAGTCGCCTCACGCCTCCTCATTCCTTGTCCTTCGCTCGTTTCTTTCAGCTTCACGCTCTCTCATTCCGTTCATCTTCGTCACACGCCTCCCACTCTTCGTGCTCACTCTTTCCTCTCCTTTGCTCCTTCCTTCACACTGCGGTGCTACGATTCATTGAATAGGTTTTTCACACTACACCTTCTCCTGCACCCCTCACTCTTCCTCGTTCCTCGTCGCTTGCCCCTTCTTTCTTGGCGCCGCAGCCCCATACTCCCTCATCTCATCTAGCATCACGTGGAGATCTTCTTCAACTTTCTCAACGGGCGAGCAACTTCACTCTTCCTCCACGGGCGAGGGAGCGGCGAAGTTGTAGGCATGGGATCAGAGTGCACTGTCGCTGCACCAACCCCGGAACAGGCCTCTTGTAGCTGTACGCTAGAACACCAAAACACTCCTGTGTTCTAGGAGCACGCAATGTACGCGCAAGTTTTCTTGATATTCACAGGGGGGAGTGCGGGAAGAGGGTGACGCTGTCAACGTCTCAGTTTCAACTGAACGTGTCAACAATTAATGTTACTTCGCGTGCGATAGGCGTGGAATCAACTTACTCATGACAGCCTGTTAATTCGAGTCATCGGAATACCTGTCGCATTCAGTCTTCTCAGCCGTGTTCCCTGCAAAGCTGACAATTAAGTCGATTGATATTTCTAGTGCCTCTAGTTTCACAATGCGCACGTTTTGTTGAACTCTCCTTTTGCTTGTGTTGGTAGTAGAGCTGAGGGTGAGTTACTATTTGTTAGCAATGCAAAAAAAATTAAATCTGCAGTTCGTTTGCCGTAGCAAATAAGTTTTCTATAACCTGGGAACGAAAATGTCTGGTTTTTCAAATTTTGCTAAACTCGTGCTTTTTTTAATTTATTATTATTATTATTATTATTATTATTATTATTATTATTATTATTATTATTATTATTATTATTATTATTATTATTATTATTTTTTATTATTATTATTATTATTATTATTATTATTATTATTATTATTTTAAATCATTTTTCATCTTTCAACTACTTATAGTTAAAATGTGGGGAAGGGATTGTGGAGCACAAGAAAGCGAGCGCAGATAATCTTCTCGCCCATACGTCACATACTGTGTTTTTGACTAAATAAATACTTTAAAGTACTTCATCTCCAATCAATTGTCAACTCACATTAAGATGTACGCTTTCAGTTGACGTGCAAGTCGAACAACTACGTCACCGCTTTCAATAGCTGTGTTGTCGACAAAGTTTCTTTTTACTTATTATTTGATATTTTTGTGACAAGGTGTTCAAAGCACTTTTTATTTTATCTTTTTAAAAAAGGCTGTCGCTGTTCTTTTAAAAAGTCGTTGCTGGGCTCGAATATCAAGAAAACGTCACCATACCGACAGCTCAGTTCTAAAAGTCAACACATAATTCTAGGTTTTAATCGTTTTAAAGTTGAAGATAGCTTTACAGAATGTCAGTTTACATCACTTGTACCTGCAATTTATGTCCTAGGTAAAATGTCAGCGTATTTTACAGAGATTTAAGTTCCCCAGGTTTGTGTTGTTGCTTTTTTTACTAGCAAAAAACGCAAAATACTTACAATTTTTTGAGATGTTGCAAGTACACAATGGAAATTCAAGTCAGAATTTCAATGAAAATTTTATTTTTGAATATTTAAAAAAAAAGAGCAACACGTCGTAGTCTATGCTGAAATTACTTGAAGGAATGGAGACAGAAATAATCGTACATGGAAAAGATACCGTTGCGCAATATATTTAAAGAATTCTGTGATTTATTGTTTAATTTCATAAACGCTTTGCAATTTTAGAAAGTTTACTCCTGCACAGTATCATGTTTATAATGATATTACGAGGACTTCGAGGGTAGCCTGAGTACGTTGCCTCATAGCCTATGGAAGTTGGGTTCCAGTATGAAGCTAACTTTTAAAACAAATTTACGAAGTGCGGAATATTTGCAAAGGTCAGCTGGATCCTCTTAAACCGAAGCTGGTTACTCTTAAACTGAGAAACACAGAATAGAAAAATGATACATAATAAGTTGCCGTTTTGAAGTTGAAAATGAAGTGTATCCAAATAAAGAAGTAAACATTTAGATTTGTTGCCATTTTGAAATGGTTATTTTATTAGAGATAAATTCTATACAGATTTAACAATAAATGTGTTGTGTTGCGCCGAATTTAGAGTTCTGCTGTTTTGAATTAGGTAGAAGACTTCAAATCCTTTCTGATCCTTTCTGAAAAAGTATCTAACAAAAAGCAACAGTTTTTGAGTTGTTTTCCTTTAGAATTGGGCAGTCGCTATAGTAGTACGCTACACGCACGAATCCCGCCCATCACCCCTCGCCCCATGCCTCATCTTCCGCAGTGTCTGTGACCGGAAGTTCTAGGGTTCGACACCCGTCCATGGCCGGATTTTTGACAAAAGCTACACAGCTAGATAGATTTCAGCCGTTGTGTGGAGGATAATTCTGGCAGCCGGCTGCGCGGATCGATAGTTTTTCCGATCAGTAGCAGGCGAATACCCAAGCAATACCCTAACCAAACGGGCTGCCTGATCTTTCCTTCCTCTTCCTTGTCCTATTCTTACCACATACACACACACACTTACATGCCCTACATTAACACAAATAACGGGAACTTAGATCTGGTCCTGGATGGGACTGTGACCCACTAGTGTGGTCTTGTTGGTGAAAGCCCATCGACGTGTGGCTCGGCGCCGGATTTCTCCATTTGGCGGGGATGATCACCGTCCTCTCCAGTGATAAAAAATGATGACCTTGGCACTTGACGCGCCCGGAGTCACCAATCAATACTTACCTAACGCCTTGTCATTTCACACTCCGCCACCCCACGCTCCACCGTCCTACGCTCCCTTTTGATCCATCATATCTCGCCATCTCACTCCCCCCCCTCGCCACCTCATTCCGACCCTGTGCTCCATCGCCCGTGGCTCCTCCACCCACCCTCATCTCACCTCACGTGCCCTCACCCCACGCCGCCTCGTTCCACACGTCCTCCTCCTTTGCACCTCGACTGCTCCCTCGCCCCACACGCCTTCGCCCCTCGGTCGTAATCCATCAACGCCCCTCGCTCCGTTCCTACGCCCCATTTTCTACTCTTTAACAATCCGCACACTGGGCTCGAATGGGCTGAAATGTGCGCAGTAGAGAATGTCGAAAAAGTCACAACAAAGTGTAGCATATGATTTAATCTAAGATATAAAATTACCAATTTTTTTAATTGCAAATTATAGATGCGACCGTACTCGTATTTAATTATTCATTGTATTAAATTTCTTGTGGCTGGAAAGGGAAGTTAGTAATTCTTTATTCATAATTACTAATTTTTGTTTATTTTTATTTATCCCTTAACTACTATCCATGACCGGTCTCGTGAAGTAGGCACGTAGTAAAGAGAAAGTAGTGTAATGCTGTACGGGAAAGTGGCACCTTTTTTGGTACACAAACTAATTATTTTCACATGTCTTCTTGCTACGCAGTATATATATTGTTTATCTGCCTGCTTTCTGTTTCAGTTTCTGTTACAGATTATCTTCCAGACTTCAGTCAACTGCGTTCAAGAAGGAAAACTGCATCCATGTACCCTTTCCCTCACAAAAATTGGCCGGCAAAATTCTATCTTCCCAAGCGGGCCGACAAACCTGGACTACCCGCGGCCAGCGGGAGGGTAGGGAGAAGGACGCGTTGACCGCTCGCTAGCAGGTAGAACCACAGTTGTTTCTCATTGGTGCAACATCCCAAGGGGTAGAAAGGACGCTGTCTCAGGGGGAGAAGGCTAGTTCATTTACGTACAAGGCGGACATATCGTCTAATTTCCCTGCCGAAGGAGAGATTTTGCCTGCGCGTACGCCATGACAACAAAATAATTCTGAGCATTTTTCTGTGCGATTTTCCGTCCAGAATTAGTCAATAGTGCACTAAATATTTATCATTTTAGCAACAATTGTTCTAACTTTTAGCAATCGATTTGTAACTCCTGTGAAACTGCTATTTTGAGATGTTCATTTCAGGCGTAATTTAGGGACCCTTCCCCGCCGCGCTAACGCATATTTCGAATTTGTTTATAAAGTTATAAAATGTTGCAAAATTGTTAATTCGCGGTTTTGGGGTCTGGGACATCTGGAGACTCTCCCCCTTAGATATGCAAAAGTTGGAATTTTTTATAAATTTGCAAATGCAATTTTCATTGTCTCATCTGAATGGCGTTTAAATGCTATGCAAAATTCCGGAATTCGATTGGTGCTATCATATTTTGTTCTCGAGGTATATGTAATTGTTTATAAGAAATTAACATCTTAGAACGAACCCTTTTTTCACTTAACATAGGCATACTAAAAACACAGTTACCCAATGTCGCGCTACGATTAAAAAGCAATTGGCTTATAAACAAATTCTGTGGCCAATTTAATTACACTAAATCCGGCTTTTTATGGCGAGTATAAACATAACTTTTAACTTCGGCAATTTGCAAGTCGATGTATTTATCAAATAGGGAGGAAATTGCTTATTAACAAATTATTTTTTAAGGTGCATTACGTCGAAACGATTTCTGCGTTCCTATCAAACGGATGTTGAGCAACCGAATAACTGTATTATTAATTTTTTCAAAGGCTCCTGTTAAAACCGAGAGTTAGAAACTATTTGTTCCTCTTGTTTAACCATTACCATTAAGCACAGCAATCGCAACAACGGCTACTGCAACAATGGCAACAGTCGAAGACGCAGACAGATGAAATACCACCTACCTTTCGAGATAAGACTTCATATAACGCTGCGCCCGCTGCACAAAGGCAAGAAGCTTCTTACACAGAAACAAAAAGTGACCTAGAACAAGTGACCTCAAACGCAATGCTAAAATCATAGATTTACCAACAGAACCAAACCTTTGAATCTAGAAACACGTTCAGTGTGTTGAGTGAAAGTGGAAATACTCGTATCCCAAATGAAAGAGTATACAGTGATTTAAGAGAAAATGCCAGCCAGGTTCCAAAACCATCGCCATTGTTCGTGCCTGGAGTAACGAATATAAATTATCTAATAAATGTAATGTACGAAGCACGTGTGGATAGAGTGTGTTTCATATTCAATAAATTCTTAATGTTTTGTAATTAAAGTTTTCAACAATAATGAAGTAAAAATTATGAGAAAAATCCTGATGTCTACAGGGTTCTGGTAACGAAGTTCATAATTAAGAACGAACTTTTATACGTATCAGATGAAGCAAAATAGAGCTTTCAGAGTAGAATTACAAAATATGCATCCAACAATTGACATAGACTACCTCAAGAAAGAAATATCTACATTAGGACACACTGTGCGTCAATGCTAAACACAAAATCACAAAAGAACCAACGTCAACGTTCTTCGTATATTTACAACCATACGCAAACAACTAAGAAATATACAAAACAGAATTTCTACTAAATTGAAAAATAAGATTTGAACCTGTTGTCAAGATTGCCATGACATGAGTAGCTACAGTTATCTCCTGCCTCGCTGTGTTAAATATGCAGGTAATCACCATATATTACAACGTACCAAGGACAGACAACAAAGAGCTTGCGCGTTTTATGTGATGGCGATCATCCTGCAAATTACAAATGTTCTTCTGTTTATCAATACGAACGCAAAATGAAATATTCTCGCAATGAAAAAATTCGAAAGAATTCAAGGCACAACAGCAAAAGGAACAATCCCATTGTAGTGACCGAAATCAATATCTCCCACCAAAAGAAGGTTTTCCAGCTCTAGAAAATCCACAAATTCAAACATACAACAGAAGAGAAAAACTCTATTCGAAAGCTGTCAATAATGAAAACTCAACATCCAGTGCAATGTAACAACCATCCACAAATTATGAAATAACATCTGCAATACATTAATCGTTCGAAAGATTTCAACAAATCTTCAACAAGCAGGCAGAACAAATAAATATGTTACTAAGTATGATGTCTCACATACTCTCCAAGTTAGGAACCACAATTCCTTCTATATGATTGCAACGTAGAAGCCAACGATTTGGCACAACAGCCAAGAATTTCGCAGCTTTATAATTACTCAAAAGATTGATATAATGCTGATTTCAGAAACGCATTTCGCTGAGAAAAGTATTTTTATACCTGGCTACGACGTACACCACACAAAACACCCAAATGGTACGGCACATGGCGGAACAGCAATCATTACAAGAAACAAAATGAAATACAACCTACTTCGTGAATGTAAGAACAATTATCTCCAGGCAACTTCGGTGCAAGTAAAGGACAATTTTGGTGAAATTACTTTATCAGCAGTCTACTGCCCGCCAAAGTACTGACTCTCCGAGAGTGACTTCATAAATGTCTTTCGCCCATTACGATTAAGATTTATTATAGGTGGGGATTTTAATGCCAAGAATCAACAATGGGGCTCCAGATTGAATATACCGAGAGGCAAAGAACTTCTAAAAGAGATTGAAAATTCACATTGCAACGTTCTATCCAGCGGCCAACAAAAATATTGGTCTACAGACATGAATAAAATTTCAGATCCGTTAGACATATTCATTACTAAAGGTATAGCCCAATCTCATTTCACTATTCAACATTGTCTTGATTTGAGTTCTGACCACTCTCTTGTGATAACTTTCAGAGCATGAAGTATCAAAGTAAATTCAACTCCTCCCTTATCAAATAGTCACACCAACTAGGAATTATTCCAACAATTGGTAAACGAGAATGTTAAGGCAAATGTTCCATTGAAAACAAATGATATAGATACCACCATTAAACATATAACAGAATGTATCCCAAACGCAGTTTGGAACCCTAAACCTAAAATGAAAGAGTGCTCAAATACTTACTCACAGTACATAAAAAAAAAATATCTCTGAAAAGAAGATTTCCGAGAATTTGTCAAAATAATAATACCTGAAAACAAAAATTGGCTGAACAATGCAACAAAGAAACTTAAAGGATTTTTAAAGGAATATAATTCTATATCGTTGCATAAGAATTTAAATAATACCTCTTCACAAGCAACCAATGAACACTTGCTGTAATGTATGAATTTAAAATGCCAACAGTTAACTAAGAAATAAAAAAATTAAGTTGTAGATATATTAAAAAACTAGAATGCCATAAAAATACTTTAGCGATAAATTTATTAGATAACAGAAGTGAGGCGTCTTAAGAAATTCAAACCTTTAGAACCTTCAAAACCTCACAGGTTTTGAAGTATAGTTATATGTGTAATCTCATTTCAATATTCAACATTGATATAATGGAGAGATACTACTGAGTATCTTCTTCAACCATTGTTAATTATATTCAGGATTATTTTGTTGCCATCTTCTGCAGTAACTTTGTATGCTTGGATTAGGGAAATAAAGACATATTCTACCTTGGAAAAATATGATACATACCGAATATTTTCGGGTTCCACTATATGTCCAACTGCTTCAATATAGGCCTGCACAATTAATCATTCCACGGAGAAAATAATGGCACTTTCATTTTTGGATTATTTGTTATCCTGTAGACCATTCGCATAAGATTTCTGTTGATGTTCTGAAGCAACTCTGTTGGCTTGCATTTTACTTTTGGTATCCATTTTCTCTAAAGTTAGTGGGAGGCAGATAAACTGCCACCGCTACAAGTAAACTGCACTGTTCTATTATTAAATGAGGCATTATCACTTCAAACACTGTAAGAACAGAACAACGAACTTATTCACTTAACCTCACCTTAAATGAAACTCGCAGCCCTCTCCAACGGGCAAGATGTGCATCGCTCGGTTGCCGAGCACGGACTCCATATATCAATAACACAGGCAAACAAAAAAGTCTCAAAAAACATTTTTTCAAACTTGATAGCTGTTTATAGTTTTTTGGGTGCCGATTTCGCATCTGAACTCTTTTGTTTCCATCACTCATAGTTTAGTCACAAATTGATCTATTAAAATGTGAGACTATATGGAGTAAAAATGAAAAGTAACGACTTTTAAAATACATACATACATTTATTTGAACTGCAAATGGGTATGACCCGGTGGCAGTTAAATAACAATAATTACAATAATAATAACAATATTAATAATAATAATAATAATAATAATAATAATAATAATAATAATAATAATAATAATAATAATAATAACAATAATAAAGTAGTCCAGTACAAGCCGAACATGCAATAATCATACTATCACTAATATTAAGTATTATTACAAATATTTCAACTCTGTCATGATATCCAATGATTATATGTCGGTGATACTAAAATTTAATACTAGCTACATAAATATTGGCTATTTTTTTAATTCATTGATCGCGTTCAACACACTTAACTGCACTGCACTGCATTGCACTACACTACACTACACTGTTTTGGTTTTGAATTACACTGACCAGCACTTCACAGCACTTCACAGCACTTCACCGCACTTCACAGCACTTACTCATTTAATGTCTATTACTCTCTACTACTCTAATACCAATAGAAATTTATTTAAACACAGAAGATGGCTTTATATTCTTAACATTACATTCTACAAAGGCTTTACATGTCCATTGATGTATATTTTCTGTTTCTTTTCTTTAATGCCCCTGATATAGCTTTTTCTCCCATGTGCCGTTTGCTGAATCTCTCGGTGAAGTGACCAACAGTAATCTCCCGTCATGTTGGATTACCAGCATTCCTGATTACGTTTACTCATATTAGCCCTTTTTCAATTGAGGGAAATGCTATTGTCTTGGGATACGTGTACCTCCATAGAACAAATCGCCTGAGCTTTTAAATTACTCAAGATGAGTTTATTTGAAAATGTTTATATGGAATTAATATTCATTTTTAGCTCAAGATACAGCACAGAGTTCGTTTCTTGGAGCTCGGATGTAATTTAAACTCCAGGGAAGTTAGTGGGAATGCTGACATATGACAGATCTGGCGATCAACCGAAGTCGTTGGGCATCGGCGTAGGAAAACAATCTTCTCGCATCTTGGGGAGGCCGCACGGACGTCTCTGCCGCCCTCGCCGACCCCGCGCCTCTGCGGATTCGGAACCGCTGCCCCACGGCGGCTCTTGTTTCAGGGAACATGACGCTATCCCTCACTTTCATCCAGCTTCGTTCTCCGTCCTGCTCGGGCTCCTCCTCACGCCTGGCGGCGCACCCAGCTCCACATCCCGTCCAGCACCCAACCCTGCTCCCCACCCAAATGTGCTCTGCTGCAAATCCTACTCTATACCCCACTCTGCATTTCGTCAAAGCCCATCTTCCACAATCCGTCCCGCTCAACACTCCACCCATCCAGAACCCAGCCCAGCATTCAGCTTCGCATCCACATTAGCACCCAGATCAGCACCCAGACCAACAAACAGGGCAGCATCCAGACCAGCATTCAGATCAGCACCCAACCGAGCTCCCAACCCAGCACATGAGTTGAATGGTTACATGGGTTGAATGGTTTTCATCAAGTCTGAATGTGGGGAGTAATTGTGGAATTAGAGGTGCGAGAAACGTGAGAACACTGAGAAAATCCACCGCGATTGTCTACCAGAAATTCCTCTTGGCTTGACCAGGATTAAAAACGTACCAAGAGATGTCACTTAAAAATCCATTTCACCAGTGGTCGCACACGGAACGCGCCTGCGGGGTTCTTATTTTCGCTCTTCCCAGATCACCAGTTAACGACGCGGGCGCCTTTGGGATCACCAACCCCACTTCTGCGTCTTTATAGTTGCCCGTCAATATCCTTCTGCGCATCACCGCTCCCGCCTTTAGGTTCGTCAATTCCGCCTTTCTCCGTGCCGTTTCCTCCACGTCGCCCCATCGCCACGACGCCTTGCCGCCCCGCCGCCTTGCCCCACCACCTTGCCGCTTCTGCCCCGCCGCATGCCGCTCCGCCACTTGCCGCCCGACCGCAACACCGCCACCACCATCACTCGCGCCACTGCCACCGCTTGGCCACCCCCTCTCCCACACTTCCTCCCGTTGTCCTCTCTACCTCCGCCGCCATCGTCCTCATAGCCATTATCGTCGCAACGAAAAGCCGCCGCCGCCGCCGCCGCGTCTTCCTTCCCTGGCGGCGGCTGAACCACAGGCAAGGAAGCCGCACCGCGGCAGCTAAACTCGCGACGGTGGCAGCGGCGAGCGGCAAGGGGTGCGGGCGAGGGAATCGGGGAGAGCGGATGCCTCGAGGCGGATTATCCCTCGGAACTGAGGCGCAGGCGATGGCGGCGGAGGGCGCCAACCGGCTGCGTTCAATCGCCGCATCCGCTTCCCGGCGGCGACTGGAGCTTTCCGCTCCGTGGGCCTTTCAGCGAAGTCGGCGATCGCAGCCCACGCGGGCCGCCGAGGCACAGGCGAACGCGACAAGTGCCTCGCGGAGTTCAGCCTCGGCGCTAACATTTATTTATGTGGTTGTCTTAAGAATCTTACAACGACGTAGAAGACTCTCGAAGTACGCGCAATGAACCAGTGTACACAGGGACGTGTGCACATATTCATCTATGCCAATTAAACATAAAAGCGTTGGTTGGAAAGGCCTATTCTTTGTCATTCCAAGGCCACATGCAGATGCGTTCAGACGTTCACGAGTCAGAACGTTCTTAGGACTCCTCTGTATCTGCTCTTTCCGACATTTCTTGAATTCTAGCGACATTATTAACTTATTTTCATGAAAACGTTTTCCAGTTGGAGGAATAAAAATGTAACGAGCAAAAGCTGAGCTGGCTCCTTGTTTTCCTTGTGGATGTAAATGTAGCTTCACTATGCACACGTTTTGTTTAGTTCTCCTTTTGTTGATTGTGGTCTCAGTGGAACCGGGACGAGTGGGTTGCTATTTTGTTAGCAATTTAATAAAATCAAATCTGTAGTTTATTGGCAAATGCAAATAAGTATAATTCAGATATTAGTAGAGAGTGAAGATTGATAGTTTTCAAATGAATTTAACCACGCTCTGTTGGTATTTTTATTCATTATTCAGCTCTGCATAGTAAAACGTTAGTGTAGGGATTCTGGAGCTGAAACGTGCGCAGATTATGTAGAGTATGGATTTATTTATTCAAAAACAATAAAAACTGTATGCGACGATTGGGTCAAGCGGTTTAAGCTGTTGAGGAGCACGAACCTAAAACGGTGAATAGATGTCACTTTCTTAGAAGGCGGAGACAAAGGAAGCTCGTGGGCGCGGGGGCGGTGGCGGCGGAGGCCGGCTCTTCCTGGACCCGCTCACGTCGTGTATTCCGGCTATTTCCACATTTAATCACGCCGTGAATCGATGTACCGTTACAGTATGTATTATTTCTATTGGAGGGATCTCTTTTCCACCCGAAGTATTGCGCCGCTTAAGCAAAGTATGTTATCGTATCAAAAGTATTTGTATGGACTACGCCAATGATGACCAAAATGATGTTATCGACTATGGATATTTAGGAAGGAATCATTAAAATGAAGATGTGTATTGTGCACGCAACCCGCAATTCACCTTCCCATCGTGTATAACTTGGAAATCATGGGACGTAAGACCAGATTTTCGTGTCCCACAGAAACTACGTTTTTATACTGTGACGTCGTGGGAATACACAATAATCACAGACACGAGCTTCAATGATAAATATGTACAGGTTTATTCACAATATGTACAGTACTACTTTAAGTTACAGCTCTGGTAGATCTTTACTTTCCTGATCGCAGGAGCGATCCTTAAAAATGAATAACTGACTCGTGGCCCGCGCCACTCCTCAGCGAGCCTCCCGCACACAGCAGACAGCTCCGGCGACCTCTTGTCACCCGTGGATAGAGTCCACAACGGCGTCCCAACACATGGTTTGCCGCACGAGCCTAGCTCGGCTCCGCACCGCCCTGGGCGCAAGTTTTTGTGCGTTCGCACGAGGGTTCCCTCTCAGCTCAACAAACCCCACCCCCGCGCTCTGCGTTGGTTCTTATATAGCTGCCACCCACGTGACCTGAAACGTCACTGGGTTTTGCACACGGCCCACACTGACCGCTTTGCCAGGCATTTTTGGACATCCATTTCCCTGGATTCCAAGAATTTGACACGCGGCACGCGGCAAAATGCGCTGTCCCGTACTTTGGGCATCCCTTTCCCTAGCTCTTAGGATTTCCCAGAATACCTCGGCGTGTCACATCCTGCCTGGCCCCTGGCGTCTAATCCTCTGCCGCCGCCCTTTGTGGCGGTTGCTAACTGTAGTCCTACAATACGTTACATACTTCTCCATACCCTATTTTGAATTTTTTATGCAGGATATTGTCACAGAATAGCTGACCCTATAGGTCACTAATAATGGGTAACGGTCAAGAGTGACCCGTGCATTGCGTCATAGGGATAGGCCGGACACAGGCGCGGCGTCCTGGCGCCAGCAAGGCGCCCCCACAGACTGTGAATAACAGGACGCCTGCGGCCTGGCCTACCCAGCGGAGATTCCCCAGCTAACCACGGAGAACAACAGGATTCTGTGGCCTCTCCCCTTTCTGCGACGCAATGCACGTGACACATTAGGGCGTCGCCTTGGGGCGTCGCCCGCGTCTTTATATTCTGTGCCCACCCCTGGCTCACTCTCACTCGTTCTCCGAGCTACTGACTGACGTCGTTACGCTGCCCGTCACGCTGCCCGTCACTCTGCTCGACGACACGCCCCAGCGCAGCCTGGACGAGCCGCTGCCACGAGAAGATTGATGACCTTTGATTCAGGGTACAGTGGAGAATGGCCTATTTGTTTACGGGTCTTCAACCCCCTTAATAACATTAAGCGTACGCAAATGTAAACCTTAGACATTAATAAATAGGATTAAGTGTAAGTGCAGTGTTTCTCTAAGAATGCCAAGATCCTTTGGATACTTCCTCCTTAGGGTTGTAGCGTTCCTGATCCTCTAGCGAGTTGCTTACCCCCAGAAATACTTCCCATGTAGTTCAATGATTCACCCCGTGACATAGAGCGGACACCCCGTGACATATTGGTGGAGGCGCATTTGTTGGCATTTTTTGGGGAAGCACTGCTCTTTTCTATATTTTAAGCTTCATTAATGTTCTTTATTTTCAGCATGATTTTATGTCTCTTGTGTTCTCAGCTTTCATAAGTGTGCTAGCTTGCAATATTTTCTATTGTATATTATAATGCATCTTTATGGCTCAGCGTCAATGGATACGGATCCAGACTGTTGATGAACAGGGACGTTCTATTGAAAGATTAGCTAGTACTTCGGGCGAACTGGTTACGGATTATTCATTAGCTCCGGGAGCCGATTCTGCGTACGGAACTCACTTCGCGTCCTCTCTTACAGCCAGTACTCCGTTACCATCGCCCCGTCTTCCCCTTGCACATTCTGATACCACGATTGATACATTTGTTTCTCCCACCACCATGACGTCGCCAACCCCTCCGGATCGTTCCTCGGGACCTCTCCGGGTCCCCAAGGTTGATATTGGCACCTTCAGTGGTGACCGTGCAGAAACCGATATCTTCTTAGATCGGTATACTAGAGTAGCGCAACTTTTTCACTGGACAGATAATGATAAGATTCAGTATTTTCCTTTTTATTTGAAAGGCCCTGCGGCTGCATGGGCTGAGGTATATTTACGAGACGGGACTTTTGACTCCTGGACAGCAGTGGAAACGGCATTCACGAATGCTTTCCGCGGATCTGGTAGGCGCGAGCAAGCGTTAATGGCCTTACGCCAAAGGAAACAGCGAAAAAATGAAACCATTGAATCCTATACATTCGAGATTCTTCGCCTTTGTAAACAGGCAAACCCGCATATGTCTGAAACTGAAAAAGTGGATTGGGTTTTACGCGGAGCAAATCCATATATAGTTGAAAAAATTGTTCCAATGGAATTAACTTCCATTGCAAAGCTTATTAAATGTGGTCAGTTAGTTGAGGACGCGCGGGATCGCGTTACTCACAATGTCAATGCGGTGCTCGCAGATTCTGCACCTAAATCCCCGCGTTTTGAACGCTCTCAATCCGGACAATTGGATGAAGTCATCCGTTTATTAAAAAACATGCAGATTCCACAACGAGAATCGTCTTCGGCAAGCGGCGGCGCCGCCCGACCGCAGGCGCGCGGCGGACGTACGCGTGGACCGCGATTTCCGGAGCGCGATAGCAGGCCGTCTTCACCGACGCCTAATCGCGCATTCAACGTTCCTCCGCGTAATAATTCCTCTTACCGAAACTTCAATCGTAAACCGGAACGCACTCGCGATGGCAAGATAGTTTGTTTTCGTTGCGATAGGATTGGCCATTATGCAACAACTTGTCCCAATAGTTCAGTAAACAATTCTGATCCTCGCAGAGTTTCAAAAAACGGCAATCCCAAGGGGAATCAGACCCCGCCCCGCGAGCGTCCTTCTGGGGTGCGCTTCCAATAATTACCGTGCGTATCCTAAACCAGACCTTTACGGCAATTCTTGACACTGGCTCTGCAGTTAATATCCTCTCTATTGAATTGGTTCAAAATTTACTTTTGCCCTTAAACAAGTCCACTTCGCGTGCGCGAACTCTCGGCGGCCACGAGCTTCCGGTTGTAGGCACCGTAGTCACAACTATTGAAATTAATACGGTTTTACTCCCGATACAATTTTTGGTAATTGACCAAATGAATATTCCTATTTTGCTTGGACTTGAATTTTTAAATGAACATTCTGCAATTTTGGACTTCGAGAATTATGAACTCCGAACGCCTCATGTGTCAACTTCCTTATTACTTGCGCCAGCGCACGCACTTCCCCTGCCGAATGGCGAGACGATTCACGCCGTGGTTTCTCTTGAAGGACAGGATAATACATACACGGAAACCGACAAGGTCGACTCATTCATGGCTACCGCCACAGCTGATACAGCCGTTATCAGAGCAAAAATAAATACAAGGTTAAACCCACGTGAGGTTTCTTATGTAGCTATTCAACCGATAGATAGCAAGCCCCGTATGTTTTGGACAGTTGTTACAAAGCCAGAACTTTTGGAGACTCGACAGTTGGAATTGGAACCATTACAATACAGTGCCGATCAATTAGTAGACAAGATTGCAATTCGCAATCATTCTTTTGAGACAAAAATGATTTTTGAAGACATGGTACTCGGTCAACTTATTGCAAATACTAACATTCAAACTAACGATTGGCCTCTGCATGCTCCCTCGTCAAAATTGGAAGCCTCAATTGAATTCAATATCAATCATGAACTTTCTTCCTCTCAAAGGTCAGAAATTCATAAAATTTTAACATCATTTAGAGATTGTTTTGCTACTTCCTTAGCTGAACTTGGTTGCACGACTTGGGCTTCTTTTAAAATTGAAACGGGCGATGCCTTGCCCATTCGCCAAGTACCTTATCGTGTTTCGCATTTACAGCGTCAGCAAATACAGGAGCAAATAGATGAACTACTTAAATATGGCATTATTAAGCCTTCAACTTCACCATGGTCTTCGCCTGTATTATTGGTTCCAAAACCTGATAAATCGGTGCGTCTAGTGATAGATTATAGAAAACTAAATGCGGTAACTAGAAAATGGAGTTATCCATTACCGGTTATTGAGGATATTTTAAGCTATCTAGGAGAGGCAAAATACTTCGCTACACTTGATATGACTTCCTCCTTTTGGCAGGTCCCTGTAGATCCGCGTGACCGAATGAAAACTGCGATGTGTACCCCTGACGGAGTGTATGAATGGACACGTTGTCCCTTTGGCTTAGCAAATTGCCCAGCACAATTCTCCTTGGTGGCAGCCACTCTCTTGGGCGATTTGCGTTATAAAGGAGCTTGTGCATACATTGATGACATTTTAATTTACGCAAAAACCTTTGAAGAATTCGTAGACTTACTTCGGAAGGTTTTACATAGATTTCGGGAATCAGGTTTAAAATTAAAACCTACTAAATGTCTTTTTGCAATGAAACAAATATCGTTATTAGGTTTTATTGTTGATGAACAAGGAATTCGGCCCTCTGAGAAAAAAGTAGAAGCCATCAATAAGGCTCCAGTACCGACAAATGTTAAAGAAATTCAAAGGTTTCTCGGTATGTGTAACTATTACCGTAAATTCGTTGAAGATTATTCTCGTATTGCACAACCTCTTTATGACTTGACAAAGAAAGACATGCCATTCGTTTGGGGAGCCCTTGAACAGGCGGCTTATGAAACTCTTCAGCAGAAACTCACCACGGCTCCTGTCTTAATTCATTATCGGCCGGGTGATGAAACAGAATTACATGTTGATGCATCCCGTACAGGGATAGGTGCTATTTTACTTCAAAGTAGAAATGGTCAAATGCACCCAGTGGCGTATGCGTCTCGATCATTGCGCCACGCCGAAAGAAATTATGCTATATCCGATTTAGAATGTCTTGCTCTTATTTTTGGTTGCAAGGCCTTCCGTACCTACCTATTGCATATTAAGTTTACAGTAGTCACAGACCACCATAGTATCTGTTGGTTAAAGAAATTTAGGAAATCGAATTCCCGATTAATGCGTTGGAGCATTTTATTATCTGATTTCACATTCGAAATCCGGTATAAGAAAGGGAAACTGCACGCAGATGCAGATTATTTGAGTAGAGCCCCGCTTCCTCACAATCTTGATACTGATGATGAAAATGAGGAAATAGACGCCAGAGATTTAGCCGTCTTTACTGTAAATATTGATGATTGGGTAGATGAACAGAATAAAGATGCTTGGATCCGGAGCATCAAGTCCTTTATTGCTGATGATTCAAAAACCACTCAGGCAGAGAGGAGAACAGCACGAAACTTTGTAGTGCGAAATGATTTACTATACCGTAAAGGAGCAAATATTCGCGGAGAAGACTATCTGTTAGTGATTCCCAATCATCTTGTACATCAGATAATTTTTCAGCATCATTCTACACCCACGATGGGACATTTAGGGATCACAAAAACTTTAGATAGGATTGCCCTACGGTATTTTTGGCCCTCTTTGCGTCGGGATGTAACTAAGTTTGTACGAAGTTGCCAGCCCTGTCAACAACGCAAGGGTCATGGAAACAGACACCCGCCAGGCTTATTAGTGCCCTTATCAGTAGGAGCACCCTTTGATAGGATCGGTATCGATCTAGTCGGCCCTCTGCCGAAATCTAAAAAAGGCAATAAATGGATTGTTGTGGCCGTTGATTACGCAACAAGATATACGGAGGCAATGCCGTTGAGATCAGGTACTGCGGCTCACATTGCCAAATTTCTAGTTCATTCAATTTTGCTTAGACACGGTGTTCCACGTGTCATCTTGTCAGACCGGGGACAAGCTTTTAGAAGTTCCTTGATACAGGAAATTTCATTGATTATGGGATCCAAACAGGCA
>BLKR01015904.1:0-45134 GCA_011170035.1 Teleogryllus occipitalis
CGGGCGGCGAGTTTCAGCTACCGGTCTATTGAGACCCAGGTCTGGTAGCTGCGCCTACGAGTAATTGAAAAGTGTTTAGAAAACAAATACTTGACAACATAAAACAATGGTGGCCACAAAAATTACGTTTTCTTAATATTGCAGTAAAATAAGTAGCTAAGTCACGTATTTTTTGATTTAGGCTGTGTGCACTCCTTTGTATCGAAAGTGCAGTTCATGATTAGAGTCCAGACAATGCCCTATTTGCCTATTTTATTTCTTTGAACGTATGTTTTGGCAACTTCCCCATTATCCATGTCTACCTAAGAAATGGCTTTTACGGAGATTTTATAATAGCTATAAATGCCCATTTCAGAGACATTACCTATTCGAGCGTTAAGACCCTATAAGTGCCTGTGTATGTATGTGTGTGTGTGTGTGTATGTATATATATATATATATATATATATATATATATATATATATATTTTTCATTCTCTTTTCTAAAACAATACTTTTGAGAAATCACTGTTAAGGTTGTTGTTTGTGTTTTTTTTTATTTTTGTTTTTTTTACTAAACCAGTAACAACCCCGTAATATCTGCTAGAGCGTCCTCTGATCTAGAAACTCTTGACCTGTGTGTTCTTCCCTGTGATGCGGCGAGCAGGGACACCGCTTATGCGAATTTGAAATCGTGCGGAATACGCTTATCTCTTCGCCGAAGCCTGTCAGGGCGCTCCAGAGAACAGGAAATTGCTGTCATCTTTCCGATCTCCGCAATAATTAGTGAGCTATCTATTCCCTACCCAGAACATTTTAACACGCTTTTATCTTTTTTGGCGTTAAATAAATAAAATAAACTTGAAGATTAGTGCTCCGGGCGTCTTTCGCGTTTAGAAGGTAGAATTATGCAAGATGGGCGGAGAGTTTTTAGGTAATAATTTTGTATTTGTTTCGAGGTCTGGTATTTGCCAGATTAGTACGTTTGCTGATCCTGTTAAGCGTGCTTGCTACAAAGCCAACAGAAAAAAGTAACAAGAAATGCATTTCTAAAAGAATAGATTCGTAGAGATGAAGTTTCACGGCAGACGGAAATGTAATTTTTTTCCCAGCGTTGTGAAAAGGTGATAAACGGTGCGAAAAATAAATTTTACAACATAACACAGCAACTCATCCAAAAAGTGCGGGTAAAGTGAGAAACTATTTAACCCTTTCTTCAGAAAGTGCGGTCAGAAGTTGAAGACAAATAAGTATTCAACACTGACTTGGGTCGTGTACGTTCAACCAGTTCTTTACAAAAAATATAAAATTCCACATGAATCAACTTAAAAGAAATATTATTATATTATAACTTCGCAATATGTTTTGGCAATCAAAAAAAAATCGATTCATTTTTAGAGAATTGTGGTTAAACTGTATTATATCTAAATTTGAATATTAAATATTTTAATTTGCTTATTGAGGGAGCTTCTGTGCCTATTTTCGATTATAATGCCTAATTTCTCGCCTTTTTTAATTTTTTAAGCGCCTATTTGCCTACTTTTATTTGACTTTTTTGGTGCCTACATGACCGAGCTCTAGTCATGAGCGAGCAAAAAAACGCCTCTTTAGGCGATTCTGGCCAGTATACTTAAGAAACTAAACTGTAATACTGAAGATGTGGAGGGAAATTATGACTGATTTATCGATTTATTAACTGCAACGAAACGAAAATTATTATTTAATGAAAGCCGGCTCTGTGAGAATCAGAAAGATACCTCTTGAAACATTACCGCCAAGCTCTTCATTATTTATAACAATAATAATATTATTACGGAACCTGAAAATTGAACAAATGAGATAAATTTAATAAAATTAATAAAAATATTGTTAAAATATAAATAAGTAGTAAATTAATAATTATTGAAAAAATTAATAAAAATAATAAAATAGTATTTTCGTAAAATGACAATAAACTGACCTTGGAGTAAATGCTCAAAGCGACTACCATTTGCCAAGAGAGAGGCGTTTGCTCTTTTCAGTGTAGTGGCTGCATGACGTTGAAGAATAACAAGAACAGAAAAAGTACTTTCTCTTTCTTCCTACTAAAATTAGTCACATTCTCCCAGCCCGAAATCTGAGGGCAGGCGGCCTGGTGCCGCTAAAAGTGAAAGGGATGCTGAAGGTATTTCACGGGTTGCCAAATGGCCATAACAAGAGGAATATTCACAGAGTTGCAAGTTAAACTACGGTCGTCACCCCGCATTTTACTGCCCTTCTAGTGTAAGGAAGTAACTTCGGATATTAAAATATACCTGGATATTTGTTTCTGACGGGCACCTTCGTAAATAATAGGCGAATTAGGAAAGTTTCGGAATTGATTCCGAAAGTTAAGTAAAATTTGTGTCCGCTCTATGGAGTTGTTGTCAACAGTGTCTTTCCATCGCTGCGCACGCTACTTCCTCGCGAAGACCCCCCCCCCCCTCCTCTGACGCCTGATCTCTTGAGACCGGATTTTTATGTAATTACTAGGGAACGATTTTCATGTAAAAACATATTTTTACAGGAACAATATTTCTTCATTCAATAATATTTTTTAGTTTACAAGACATTTTGAATGAATTAGAACTATTCTTATATTTAAATATTTTTGTATAATTACATATATTCCTATTACTACATATTTACATTTTAATATATTTATACGCCCAAACGAAACATTTCAGGTGCGAGTTCGCAATATATGTTACTGGAATCATTTTTCTTACGTAGTAAAGCAATGCGCTTCTATGGCTACCGAACCTTCTTCATGAATTGTCAAAATCCCCCCCCCCTCTCTCACACACACACACCTCAGCATCTTAAAAACAGGATAAGGATGTATAGGAGGATGTATGTGAAGCCGAAGAAATTTTTACCGTGAGCTTGTTCATGTTTCATAGATCCCATGCGTAACTCGATAAACGAAGAAATATTTTTAGATCCTTTTCTGAAAAGGGTTTTTTTTTTTTTCTTGGCGGGGGGATATATCCCTTCCCAAGTCTAGGATCGATTAATGACACCATGGTACTACTATTCACTCGAGCACCAGCTCGAGTAAACATTTTAGGACGAACATATTTTATATGTCAAAAGAAGCTAGTGCACCATTACTTTTGTTGGGGTAGAAATTTCTTTTAGACTCTCCAAATCCGTGTTGAAATCCGATCGGCGACGTTCATGTACTCGTAAAACGCCTATAGAGAGGAATTTTCGACTCTATAATAATTTTTATTTTACATATTTTCGATTTTTCTTACATATTTTGGAAAAAATAAATACATATGTATGTACATATTTTACCTTTTTTATTACAATAAATTCCGTTCCCTAGTAATTACACATTTTTTGTCTTACCGTTCTCAGAATTGTAATCTTGGCTAATCGTCCCTGTCCTAACATAATATCCAATTTCTTCGTTACATATTTAGTACCATTTTACATATTTTGCTATATTCACAAAATATTTTTATTGTCAATATTCTTCAATTTTAATACATATTATATATGAAAACAAGTCTTTTCCAAAAAATCTGCATTTTCCCTACATTACAAGTATTTCTGCGTGCTGTCTACTTGAGATACGCTACGTGAAGACACAGTCGGATGTTCTCGCAGCCCGTCGCACTTGCTTTTTTCTACTGACGGGAAAGTTGTATGGTGCAAAGTGAACGTCAACTTATGCTCTCCAAATAATTTTTAAAACATTAATTTTCTTTAAAATTTATTTAGGAAATATTATGTAAATGTAATTTCGTATTATGTAAAGCAGTTTTATACTTAGTATATAATATTTCATATTATAATATACATATATATTTATTACTAGGGGACGGAATTTATTGTAATAAAAAATGCAAAATATGTACATATATATGTACTGATTTTTTCCAAAACGTAACAAAAATAGAAAATATGTAAAATAAAAATTCATTATTGTGTTTAAAATTGTTCTCTAGAAGCATTTTCCGACGAAAGAACGTCGCCGAACAGTTCTTAACAACGATTTGGAGTGGCTGAAAGTAGGTTCTATCTCTACTCAAGTAATTGTACACTAGACTTAACCATATGAAAGAATTTTATTCGAAATATACGTTCATAGTATATGTTACAATGTTTACGAGGAGCTGGTGTACAAGTGAATTGTAGTACCGTGTAGCGAGTGATGGATCCCATGGGAGGGGGTTAAAAGTTATATATTGAACGTGGTAAGACAATTTTCTGTAAAAAATATTTGTTAGTTTTCGATCGAGTAACGAATTTGGTGTTTGAAACATGAGCAAGCACGGGGTTGAAATTACTTTTGTTCATAAAAATCCACCCATCTTTGACTCACAAGTACGCAGTAAGTGGGGTGGGGGTGGGGGTAAGTTTAACAATT
This sequence comes from Teleogryllus occipitalis, assembly GCA_011170035.1. Lineage (NCBI taxonomy): Eukaryota > Metazoa > Arthropoda > Insecta > Orthoptera > Gryllidae > Teleogryllus > Teleogryllus occipitalis. Next base: position 4,379 of record BLKR01015904.1, read on the forward strand.
CATGGCAGAGACATGGTGGTAATGGAAGCGCAGCAGCATTACATTTGATTTTTAAGAAAGATGATTCCGTAACAAATATTGCAAACGCGCATCTGAAATATTCCATTTCGAAGTATAAATATATTAAAATGTAGCTAAATATGTAAGAAGTGTGTAGTAAAAGGAGAAATATGTAAAAAAGTAATTATACCAAAATATGTAAAAATTTGTAAAATAAAAATAGTTCTAATTCATTCAGAATGCCTTGTAAACTCTCGAAAATATAATTGAATGCGGGTATCTAGTTTCTGTAAAAACATGTAATTACGTGGAAATCCGTTCCCTATTTATTACATATTCTTACTGTTTTCATTACATATTTAGACTTTTATACCACATATTTTTCCGGTTTGTGTTGCTCACTTGTGGCCAGCTTGTCCTGCTATTCGTTAGATTTTCCAGAAAGTTATAAAGTTTATCGGATGACCATTGGCTTAGAGCACTTCTCCCTCGGTGACTCGTTTTGCTGAATTGATTCTGTTGGTAGGAGTTGTTTCCTTTCGAATGTTTGAAGGGACGTCGTTGCAGTAGCAGCTGCGTAGACTTAGATATTTATTAAAGTTCGCTTTGAGACAATGTTCGGTGGCAGATATTACAATTAGAATTATGACAATTACAAAACTATTACGAATATTTACATATAGAATTACAATTAGAATTAGAGGCTGATATCCTATTTCTAATTAATTTTTAGTTATCTCTAAATTACTTATAGCTTATCTAACACTTCACTTCATTTCACTCCACTCCACTTCACTATAAGGGACATTGCTGTATCTATCTATATATTTAAAAAAATAAGGTATTCTGCCATGGCTTCGTTTAGAGCTTCTACTGAACAGATTGTTGTATTTTTTCTTTTAAATGAAAGAATATGATCCCTAGATGTGTTATCAGATATTGTTTGTGTTGATTCACCAACATTTACGGTGTAAATTAATTAATTAATTAAATTATTCCTTAATAGTACGCTTATCAATAGTCAATTGTTTTCTTTCAAAGGGTGGCAGTTTCAAAATCGATATACATGAGTCCATAGAGACCACGCTGCTTTATGTTTGGTTTTGATTGTTGAGATTTGTTTACAATTCGTCAAGGTTTTGTTTCAGTGTAATAATTGCATTGTGGTGTTGACAGTTTGCATGTATTTGCTTGTGTGGAGTATTTTGTAGAGAACATTCGCACTGTGGGTTTTGCTCGGTTGTAATACTTTAGTGAAGTTGTTTACTGGTTATGTCGAATTCCGAATAGTTGTCCACGCGCCCCAAAAGACGCAAACTTACATTAACTGAACGCAGGGAAAGAGAAAGTCAGCGTAGGTGTCGTGATAGTGAGGTCATTTCGTTTTCTATTGGGTCATTGTCTATGAAATGTCAGTTTTGTTCTGCTTTGTACTTTCCATGTGAGAGAAATTCTGCAAACGATTTACTCTGTGTTGCTTAAATGGGAAAATAAGTATACCTTCGAGCAATATGCCAGAAGAAACCAAACAGTTGTTTATAGGAGATGATGACACATCAAAAAACTTTAGAAATAATATCCTTCAGTATAATAGTGCTATATCTTTTGTGCCGATATTGCATTGCCATCTGGTCGTGGGCCATACGTGTTCAAACTTTTGGGAACTCATCACAGAATATCTTTGTTATACCCTCAAGATCCAAACAATGCAATATATTGTGAACATTAGTCTGGGTACAGTATTTTACATTTATCTCAGATCTCACCGTCAAATTTTGACGGGTTCTCACTAGTATATTTAAAAAAAAATAAGGTATTCTGCCATGGCTTCGTTTAGAGCTTCTACTGAACCGATTGTTGTATTTTTTCTTTTAAATGAAAGAATATGATCCCTAGATGTGTTATCAGATATTGTTTGTGTTGATTCACCAACATTTACGCTGTAAATTAATTAATTAAATCATTCTTTAATAGTACGCTTATCAATAGTCAATTGTTTTCTTTCAAAGGGTGGCAGTTTCAAAGTCGATATACATGAGTCCATAGATGTGAGTCCACGCTGCTTGATGTTTTGTTTTGATTGTTGAGATTTGTTTACAATTCGTCAAGGTTTTGTTTCAGTGTAATAATTTCATTGTGGTGTTGACAGTTTGCATGTATTTGCTTCTGTGGTGTATTTTGTAGAGAACATTCGCACTGTGAGTTTTGCTCGGTTGTACTTTAGTAAAGTTATTTAGAGGTTATGTCGAATTCCGAATCGTTGTCCACGCGCCCCAAAAGACGCAAACGTACATTAACTGGACGCAGGAAAAGAGAAAGTCAGTGTATGTGTCGTGATAGTGAGGTCATTTCGTTTTCTATTGGGTCATTGTCTATGAAATGTCAGTTTTGTTCTGCTTTGGACTTTGCATGTGAGAGAAATTCTGCAAACGATTTATTCTGTGTTGCTTAAATGGGAAAATAAGTATACCTTCGAGCAATATGCCAGAAGAAATCAAACAGTTGTTTATAGGAGATGATGACACATCAAAAAACTTTATAAATAATATCCTTCAGTATAATAGTGGTATATCCTTTGTGCCGATATTGCATTGCCACCTGGTCATGGGCCATACGTGTTCAAAATATTAGGAACTCATCACAGAATATCTTCGTTATACCCTCAAGATCCAAACAATGCAATATATTGTGAACATTAGTCTGGGTACAGTATTTTATTTTTATTTCAGATCTCACCGTCAAATTTTGACCGGTTCTCACTAGTTAATATTAATAATAATAATAATAATAATAATAATAATAATAATAATGTAAACAATAATAACTTAAAATTACATGAAAGCCAATAAGTGTTAATAATTACGATATCAATAATAATAATAATAATAATAATAATAATAACGATAAAAGTATTATTAGTGATTATCTAGATGGAATTCAGTAATAGCATTTTAAATTTGACTACATTAGACTTCAGTGATTAATTTGTGATGCATCCTAAAGGATTAGGGAGGCTCGAAGCTACACACTTGTAATAAATCGGCGGTGAAACGAAATATTATCTGTAGCGTAGATGTGAGTCAGCTACCACACACGGGGTTTCAGCGCTCAGAAGGAAAATAGGACTCAAGGGAGTCCTATATCGCCTTTTGTAATGATGATATGGGGCCGCGATGGAAGGCTGTGGCATGGGGGCGTAGGCGACTATTTATGACCCCCTAGGCTTCAAGACCTTCGCCTCGCACGAAGGGACCAGCTGTGGCAGGACTAATTCGAAGAGTCGGAGGCGGGGTGCGCGGTGTAGGGGCGAAATAGCACGGGCGAGCGCCCGCAATGAGTGTTGATTAGACTCATTGCAGACGATTTATTCCAGGTATGTCGAAGATAGTGCTAATATATTATTTTATTTGGGTATGGCATCAATCACCTTAAGCCCCATTACTAGAGACCGGAAAAAATGTAGCATGAAACATCCAAATATATACATAAATATGTAATGAAAACAGTAAGAATAAGTAATAAATAGGGGGTGGAATTTAAAGAAATGCATTTTTTTCTTTTCACTTTTAAACAATGCCGTTTAGTATAGAAATTCGTTTTTTGTTATGACAAAAGAAAATAGCCCTTTTTATACGTCTTTTGTTTCCCCTTTTTCCCATTTTATCGATGATTTCATTGATTTTAATGTCATTTTAATGGTACTTGCTTCAAATAATATTTTCGAGATGCAGCAAATGTTCTCCACAGAATTCCTGAGTACCTACATCTGGCAGCCTATTCGATTTCTTCACTCAGAATTTGTAATGTCAGCCATTATGACAGTGAATATGTAACTTAAAGTTCCTGTGACGTCTGTCAGCGTCATTGGCGGTTCAGCCGATTTCGGGAGAACTAAAGACAGAGATTTTCTGGTAAAGAACAGTCCAAACCAAAAGTTTCAAAGCTAAGTTCACTTGAACCAATAGAATAAGCCATCACATTACATCAGTAACATATCCAATAGCTTGTTTTTCATCTGGACGGGTATTGATCACATTTTTAACGTAATATTTTTTGCTTTTAGGGCATTTTTAAAACATTTTAAGAGCATTTTATTGATCATTTTTGGCGATGTTTTAGGTCATCAAAATCCGCCCCCAATAATAAATAATAAATATGTAAAATCGGTTACAATTTATAATATTAAAATACACTAGTTATAAAACACATTTGCATAAAACGAAATAACGTTTACAAAAAATTTCCTAAACAACTGCAACGCACGGCAGTCTCATCGAAGTGTTACAAGAAACCAAAGTTTCTCGGAAATGAAGGTTAAAGGCTATGAAACTCGGTGTCAGTGATACCTTTTACACCTGAAGGTGAAAATGATCTGTCACTGACTCGCACTTCCCCCCCACTGATAACTGACGCAGGCGCCCCGGACTGAGACTGCATAAGCATACCGCGAGTGGAATAACGTAGTAATAATGTAAGAAAAAAGGATTTTTTAAAAATACTTCTTTCCATAAATAATATGTAATAAAATTGATAGAATAAAAAATAGTTTATGAAAATACCAAAATAAGTAATATAGTAATAAATATTAAAAATATGTAACGAAAAAATTGGATATTATGTTAGGACGGCGACGATTGTCCAAGATCAGAATTTTCAGAAAATTAAGTAGAAAGACAAAAAAATACGTGATTAAAAAAATCCGGACATTACCGGAAATGGTAATGGGTAGAAAACCCATTACCATTTCAGGTAGACGTTAAAAACCCAAGGTTTAAGAGATCACAGGTTTGATGGGAGTCAAACGCACTGAAGTAAGATTTACAGAAAGCATAATTCAGAGCATATTTAGTAAACTAATACAGTGCATTATTTAAAAAAATAGATCTCAGTTTTTCACATCTTGGCCAAACATGGGGCAGGGTAGCAAATTTTTCAGGGATGTCAAATGTTCAGATGCATTTATGAATATACAGGGACTTCAGTTCTACTCGCAGCCCAAATGTTCAGATGCATTTATGAATATACCGGGACTTCAGTTCTACTCGCAGCCCATGTATGGTTAGTCCCATGGGACATCACATCACATCCCGTCTGTGGGATGGCCAGACGTCGTGTCATTAGATCGGTTTCTGAGCAGGTATGGGACATTAGAACAAGGCATTACATTTCTTGTTCTATCCATTTTGCTCATTGATTTTAAGTGAAGTTTCTCAGGAATGACCCCCATCTCGATCTGATTTTTGTAGTTTCCCTGATCCATTGAGCAAATGCTGAGATGGCCCCTTGATTTGCTTCCGGACGTAAATGTAGCTTCACTATGCGCACGTATTGTTCAACTTTCCTTTTGCGTGTAGTGGTAGTAGAGCTTAGAGCGAGTTTCTATTTTGTTAACAATACAGAAAAGTCAAATCTGTTCATTCCTTTACCGTTAAAAATAAGTTTTCTATAATTCTGCAACGAAAATATCTAGTTTTGAAATGTTACGCTTTCCTTTTTTTTTTTTAAATCTGTTGGATGCAGAAAATGTTATCTACACATGAACGGCCAGCTGTAAAACAGCTTTGCCCTTCCAGATTTTCTATCTCTGACTCAATTCTTCCTTTAATTATTCGCCCGTACAGTCTAATTGAACTCGCGACACTAATGCCTCTATAATTTTCACATTTATCTTTATTGCCTTTTTTATAAGTCGGTATAATTTCTGCTTTTTTCCATTCTTGGGGGATTTCTTCTTGCTTTACAATACATTTATTAAATAATTTTACAATAATTTCTTTCATTTGGTCTGGAGAGCATTTTAACAGTTCAACCGGTATTTCTCCAGGGCCTGAGAATCTATTATTTTTCATCCCTCTCAGAGCGTTATTTAATTCTTTTATAGTTATTTTTGGTATGTCTTCATGTATTTGTACATTATCTGCATTATAATTGACGTATTTGTATTATGCTCTATCCTCTCTCAGAAGTTCTTGAAAATATACCTCCCACTGTTTAATATTAATTGGTGATATTCTGGATTTATATGACATCAGTTTTTAGTTTCTTTATTATTTTCCATGCGTCTCTAAACCTATTGCTTTCCATTAACCTATTTACTTCTATACTACTCCGTACACTTTTTATCGTCAGTACATATATGAGAAAATAAAAAAATCAAGAAAACAAAAGTGATTGTAAAATTGCATTCAAGGGAGTTGAGAGAGAAAATTTTGAACAATAAAGAAAAAGACTACGAAACAAGGATTTATTTAATGATGAACATATACAACAAAATATGTTTTATTAAGAACAATAACTCTTTTGTGTTCAGTAATGAAAATCTCACTCTGTACAATGCAAATCTGTTATGCAAAGCCAAAAATAAGGCAAAAGAAAATAATTTCAAATTCAACTAGTTAAAAAATGGTAAGGTGAAGAAAAAAAAAGAAAGAGTGAAGCTAGTAATATGATAAGAATAAGGTGTGAAGAAGATTTAGGTAGAATTAAATAATGAGTGACAACACCTGAGACATTCATTTAATTCGAAGAGGATAGCCATTGTGAAATTGTTCAACTCACTACAAGAGGAATTGTTAGAAATTACAACTATAGTTACTAAAAAGGAAGCTAAAAGGATGGTATATCAAACCCAAACCAAAAATAGAAAGTCAAGGAAGGAAAAAAACAATTTTTTTTGACTCATTAAATCCCTTTGCCCCAAAAATGGAGCAATTAACATCAATGATTCTTTTCTTATTAATACTTCTATTGGAAATTTTATTTCTTCAATAGGACATCCTAAATGAAATGTATAATCACATTTTTAAATATTTGAATGCTAGATGGCGATTTATAAAAATTTGCAAATTCACATTTTTGCCAAGTTAGATTAGGTAGATTATCTCAACAATCAATCTACATTTGAATATTCTACTTCCAGTATTTCCAATGTTTCACAGTTTGAAAAAAAATCATTTTCAGGTGTTAGAGATGGAAAGAATTAATAATCTGATTTCCTTACATGTTCAAAACAAAGATAAGTAAGCATTCAACATCTAAAAAGAATATAACTGACAACAGTGAAATTTCTCTGTAATAGCTACAAACACAGCTCCCCCTCTTTTAAACAAACTATAATTTCAACTTTGATCATTTATTAAAAGGAGTAATAGTTATGATCCAATGACCTATCTCCTTGCAATCAGGATTTTCAAAAATTCTGAAAATGCTTCTCAATGATAGACCCAAACAGTTTCTCAATGGAAATAATGTCCTCACTAATGCACAACATTACTTCAGGAGTAATAGATCCACACACAGCGATCATCTTTTTAAATGACATACTGGTTGCACCAAATCAGAAGGAAATTCCCATCGGTCCTTTGTTAAATTTATTAAACAACATTCATGACATTTGACATTATTTACCTTCACATACATTTAACAAAACCAGAAATGCTAGGGATTCGAGGCTTTGCAGGTCAATAGACCAAATTATATTTATGAAGTAGTAAAGTAGTTACCATCCAGCACATTAAAGAAAACAAGATCTCTTACTAGTCCTATCCTCGGATGATAATTGTCCTGCAATCCATCCTGGAGACAATACTATTCCTTATGTACAGTGCTTGATTTTTAAAATTGCAGGTCCCGGAACACTCCTCAAATTAATTTTTAATTTAATAGAAATAGTTATTTATATATAATGTAATTTAATAATTATTCTCGAGGTACTGGAATGCCGTTCAATCGCATTCCGCCAGAAATCAAGCCCTGCTTATATATATAAATGACATGAGTTTGGCTTTAAGAAATAACAAAATAATATTGTTTGCAATGAACCAAACATAATCAAACAAAACCACAACAATCATTACAAAAAAACTCACAAAAACTTGCATGTGCTAGTCAAATGGTTTCTAGACAACCAACACATAATAAAAACAAGACGGACTAAATTTTATGAATTCCTGATCCGAAGAAAAATTCTCACAGTATGTGCTCACAAATGTAACTGCTCCTGTAACAATATCTCATGAAACTACCTACCTTCTTTGGTCTGACAATCCAAGGGAACCTTAAGTGGAATGCTCACGTCTCAGATCTTAATAATAAGCTCACTAAATCTTGCTATGCCCTATATACCCTCAAGTCAAGCTCTAACACTGAGACACTTTGTACAATGTATTTTGCAAATGTGGATTCACACCTACAATATGAAATAATATTCTGGAGAAATGTCTCTGAGAGCTCTGGCAAAAAGAATACTGTGAACAATAACTAGCACTGTAAGTTGAAGAAAAAACTCAGCTATCCCTCTATGATGCACATGTATATTTGTACTAGTTGTCTTCACAAAGATTCTTATGTAAAACACACACTTTTACTCTAAATTCTGATGTACCCAACTACAGTTTATCAATCAGTACAAAATTACACTTTATTAAAGAAGTATACTATTAGACGGGCTTTTACCACCAACTGGCCCATGATACTACAGACATAAACACAATATACATTTAAAAATAAATTGAAAGCTTTCCTGCTTAACATGTTCTACAGTAAGAATACAAATCACAATGCTGATTCCCATAAAAAAGAAATAATTGTAAAAAAAATTTTTAAAAAATCATTCCATTGACTTTTTTTTTTTCAGGTTGACCATTTTGAGCTGAAGCTTATAAAAAAAATACTGGCATATAGTGTGTCAAATTGTTGCAAGGCTGATGTAGAAGCAGGCAGCCTGACAAAAATTTGTTTCTTTCACTCTGGATTCCTAAATGCATTACACATTGTTAACACTAATATTGTTAAATCATATTTGCAATGAATATTATTATTATTATTATTATTATTATTATTTAGGTAAAGTTTATTCTAAAAATGAAACAATACAAAGCAAACTTGAAAAGTAATCTCCTTTGCTACCAAAAACAATTATTTTACTGTATAATATTTTATTTTTAACTATAACAAGTATTGTAATTCAGCTTCAAAGACACCATTTTGATCGGGTTTTTCATCCAATTCCCTTGATCCTTTGAGCAAATGCTGAGATGGCCCCTTCCTTTGCTTCTGGACAGTAAATGTACCTTCACTCTCTTAGCTATCTTGAGCTTTTTTTGCAAGGCATTGGGTTAGTTGTTTTTCAGCAAGGTATTCACAATCAAATCTGAAGGTCGCTTGCCCATGCAGTTCTATTATACAGAGGCGAACATTTATCATATTAAAATGCTTCTTTCTACCTTTACTCATAAAAGTGAGTGAGAAGAGATACTTTTATTTTATTTTTAGCCAATGTTAACTTTTTATTATATATAAATATGTGATCCCTTTCTTTTTAATAATGTGAACACCATATTTTTGTGTCGATTATTTAAATTTGACACTGAGACAAAAAAGTAAGAGACAATGCTGGAACTCAAAGGGACACGTGCAACTGCATTCCCACTGCAAACATATTTGACTCGTCATACCCAATTGAAATTGTATATGAGTGTCAATAAATATAATTATTATATCTGTAAATTACACAATTATCAACTTGATTCAACCTGCATTCAAAACCTTAGGACTAACCACATTTCTGTGAATACTGTCAAATCATATTCTTTGAAATGATCATTGTACTTTTAAATACATTTTTATGTATGTCAATATATTTCAAAATCTTAATTTCAAACTACGTCGCATTTCGGTTAATTCCGGCCTCAAAGCAGGCTGGAAAGTGGGAATATTCGGTACAGTATACTGTAACGAAATCAAATACATATCAACTTATGAAACTTGAAAATGTTTCTGATTTGTTTTATAAATAAATGGCCAGCATCAACAATGCAGTTGATTACAAAAATGAGAAGAAAAAAAAAAGCCGTTGCAATCATTCATGCAAAATGTGGATAATAGTTCCAGACAATGACAAAATTTGAGAATTTATTTATTTTTAATTATTAAATACAAATAAACAACATTTACAAAATACATCTAAATATTTATAGTAATATTAATTGTTCACTCACAATTGACTTTGTCACTTGTGTTTTCCATTGAGTTGGGTAGTATACAACCGACACTTTAAGAAACATGGACAATTTTTAACACTTGGAAATGTTTACATTATATTGAACCAAAAATGTGGATTTTGGATTTAATAATGAAAGATTTTGATCCTCAGAAAGTGAAATTCACATTCTTGGACTGTAGCAAAATTACTATTATTAGTTACAAAATAAATCACAATGTCTTATAGTTGTAGTAGGAACCACTTACCAAGTCTGATAAGTGAACCAACATTACATTTTCATTAACCATGTTAATATCAGTTGTATTTTTCCAGGAACAAAAGTGTTCATATATTTTTTTATATCTTTCTTCCAGTTTCTGAGTCTCCAGTTCTCTATTAATTGTTCAATTACTACATTGGATTTATCTAAAATTGCTTTTTGAAGTATATCTTTATCTTTCAATTCCATTTTAAAATGTTCAGAGCACTACAATTGTTTTACAGGTATCAAGAACCAAGATTCTAGGGGACTCTGGCTCAATGGGCTATTCTTTATTAGCACTTGTACATCATGAATATTGCAATATAAAATTTCAATAAAAGGAGGGAAATGTGACTAGTATGAAATAAAATATATTTGACAATTGGACAGAAATGTTACATTACTCATTTGAAATTCCAGCCTTGGCTTGAAACATCTTACATGTAATGTAACATTTTTCATCCTTACAGTGTAAAATACTATTATAGTCCTAAGACATTCTGATAGTAGTATAGTTTCAATTGACTATTTTCCACTTTTTTTGGTCCTATTTATTTCTGAGTAGACTAATTTTTTTGATACATTTAATAATTTCAGAAATATTTAAAATTTTAGACTGTTCTCTAATGAACACAATTACTATTTTTCTTTTAGAATTTTTATCTAAAAATTTTTATGATTAATTGTATGGCTACTTGCAATATGATTCTGTGTTGTGAAACAAAACATGCAATAATAAGATTGTCATAAGTAATTGTCATTAGTTAAGATTATTATCATTATTATTGTCAAATACTGTGGTTTTGTTTTTGTTTTATGATATGTATTATTGGATAAGTTTGTAAAAATATATAACGAAACATACACGTTAGATACATGATATGTAAATGCTATGTAAAATTCACAGACATTATCAGATTTATCTGCCTATCTATTGTCCTATGAATAAATAAATAAATTTGTCGGCAGCTTACTTATTGTTTTAAACTTGGCTAAGTTACCACTTTCAACTGATAAATCTTGCAACATTCTACTATTAATTACCCAATCTGAATTGTATCTTATCACATAACACAGTATTTTGATCAGAACATACAAGTGGTTTGTACAAGTTTGTGATCATCATATTCAATCAAAAATCTAGGTAATACAGTACTGTATCCATAACCCAACTTATCAAACACAGATTAGCACAATAACCTTTTGAATGACTGATACTCATGAGTCAGGGACAAATTAACAAGTACTTTAGAGGAAAGAAATGACTCATAAAAATGACAACTGTATAACATGCACATTCCATTTATTCTCAATCCTAGGGATCTACAATAGATGATACAATGATTATTGTATCAAAAATTAATAAAAACACAATTGAAGAAATAATATTTTACATCATAGAATTTGTCAACATTGATTTTATTATTATTTAAATGTGACATATTTCAATATATTATTTCGAGTTCTATTCCTTAATCACGAAATTCCTGTCCTAACTGATTTTAAAAAAATGTAATCTGCCTATACCTACACATAGCCACATACCCCTACTAATACTGCCTACACATAGCCCAAATTATCTAAACCTATAAACACTTATGTGTACTACTGTGTCAGCTATCTAATGGACGAGGAATTGACGAGATATTAATACAAAATCCATAAGAATTGCATTGCATTGCATATTCTTACTCAAATCTTAGAATCTGGTATTCACTCACGAAATCATTAATTCTGAGGAAAATGATGCATTCCTGAACCTCTTAACTCGAATCTTTCGAGCCAAGTATAATTTCATATGAAACCCAGCAATATGAAGAACATTCTATTAATTTTGAGTATAAACATAACATTTTTAATAAACTTACCTATCATTTAATTGTGGGATTAATTAATTTCATCCTGATCATTTAATTCCCATTTACCACTGAAGATAACAAGAAGTTAAAAATTACCAGGAGCCTACGAAAGTGAATTACTGAAATTCTTTCGTTTCATATATATAGTAAATAATGTATAAATTCAATTACATTTCCCTCCCTTAATCCAGTATATGCTTGTTTAATGTCTTCAGTATTCACCACGAATTACCCACGTGGCGCAATGCCCTACAAAATGTACTACTTCCACATCCATTTATATGAATGTTCGTATGTATAATAGTATATTGTATTATATACATTATATAATACTTTCGACGTACATGCATACGTCATACACATTTAAAACTTTCGCCCGGTCGTTATAGTGGTATACAGTGTATAATACACACACTAGGCACTGATCTAATTCTAAGATGTCTGTCGAAGTAGACGAGTTGTTTCTAAAATTTTTAAGGGTAAGGCTTAAAGTTTTAACCTTACCCTTAAAGAGGTGTTTAAACTTTAAACACCTCTTTCAATGACAAAATGAATTCAATACAAATTAAGTATCGACTCGCGAGAGAATATTGTGTAGTTCAACAGAACGCATTTCCCTAGACTCACATGGGAATATTGTATAATTACAACTGAAAGTTGCATGCAGCAACCTGGTCTCGAATATAAAATTCTGTAAAATGCTATCACGTCACCAATTGAGCTCAGAGGGCACGCTAACACGGAAAACATTAGTTATCAAGAAACAATCATTATCAAGGACAGGATTATGAGATGACTCAGCCAAATGATGAAATAAAGATAAAATTCCTTTACGAGATCTTTTATTACTTCATAGGAAATACCTTTTCCGGTGGTAACGTTTCTAGCCTTCCAGATTATTCTAGAACAAGTGTATTTTGTTCATCCACGTTCAGTTACTTCAGATTTCTCCAATTCGTAAAAAATATTACAATGCTTACAAATTAAGCTGGCGGGAATAGCTACCCGAGTCGAGGTGTAGGCTTATTTTGAAAGAACCTAATTACTAGGAAGTAGCGATTATTTCAAATAAACGACAAAATTTCCGTGTTATGGACAATTCGACAGAAATCGCGTAGTGAGAGCGACAGGATTGTGAAAAAAGTTCCATAGGGCAGGACACGTCTACATCATTCTCGAGATGAACGCGGCTCCGCGTTGTATAAGAAAGTAGGCATACAATATATACGCGATCTCGCCTTGTATTGCATTGCTCTTCTGCTTAGTGCTTAATTCACAGCAAAGCTCAGAAAAGCTTCCGGCGACTTCGACCGAGTTCTAGTAGCTTGCGCTCTGCCCCAGATTGGAATATCGATTTTTATGCAGTAGTCCTTGCAGCACATTGCCCATTTAGCATTTCTATTTCAGGAATAAATCAATTAATACTCTGAAAAAATAATGCGATTTTACTTTAAACGACAATATTCTGTCGACCTAATTGAATTTGCAGCTTAAATCAATAAACGAATATGAAAAAAAGTTCAAACAGCACGGCCTGTTGTTTTTAAATAGAAACAAAATAGCGTGTTTAAGGGAAAAATGTATCTGTCCTAATGTCACCTCAACTTAAAATTAACGTATAAAGGCGGACTGCAATATTTTTAACATTGCGAGACAATCCAAACAGTATTTTTTAATATCTAATTCTACTCTAATATCTATTCTATATAATATTTACTTTAATATATATTCTAATATCTATTTCCATTAAATGTAAGCTCATCATTTAATTTCTTTAGCCGAAAATGTTTTTCAACCATCTTTGAAATTATCGGTGAGGTTTGTCAGCATTATCGGATACGTGGATATCAAAAATTTGTTTATGAAACTACCGAGTTTATGATATATACCAACTTCACACTGTATCTCATTTACTACAGCTTTGAATAACCATATATGACAATTGAATTTTATATTGCTATTATAATATTTAGTATAACATTATGATAACGTTATTCAATTTATCGAAAGTAAATCGGAATTACATCAGTTTTGATGAGCTATTTCACACAAATTCCCTTACTTCTCATTTATACCGTACTTGAACATGTAATCACATTACCGTAGTCGAAGTATTAAATATTCACTTCCTTCATATTCGTTTATTAGTAACACAATAAAAGCAAAATGTTGCGACTTCCTTCTGAAACACTCTGGAATGTTCCTGAGGTTTCCCGCCTGACGCTATTTTCAAACTTGAGCTGCTTCTAGATGCCTCCAGTTCTCGCTGATGGAGAGACTAAGAAATCTTGAATAATTTCAAGATTATCTTATAGGGATATCTTTGGCGTAAATGAAAATTAAAAAAATATTTAAAGACAAATCGTTATAAAATTTCGTAATTAATGGTTACAATGACGAAATATGTAATTTTAACTACCTACTTTGGTCGATTGTCGCGGGAGCATTGTGTGTGACGTAGTGCTCTCCTATTGGCCGGATGGATAGAAGTTTCTAGAAGCTTGTAGTCGTCATCGATGTTATAAAAGAAGAGGTCGCCCACCGACGCCCCATCAGAACAAGTTAGCCTAGAGAAGTGAGCAGTGAAGTTGTGTGTTAATTCGTCTTCGAGTTTTGTCTGTAATTTAGAAGCGCGATTATCTAAAGGTGAGTGTTCGTGTTGTAATTGTTGTGAGCGTAGTTACTGTTTGATTTTTGTTTAGATTTTGTTTTAACGTTCGATTCAATCTCTGGAAAGAATTTTCAGTCGTAGAAATTTTCAAACCTTTTAGTGAATCGTTACTCTATAGTTTCTACACTACTACCAATACGACTAGTTTGTATAACGATTGACCTTCAAATGCCCTTTTCAGGCATCGACTCTGTTCGATAACATTGTGCTTCTGTTTCAGAAAATGGCTTTGAAAGCGCCTGCGGTTGGTATTGATCTTGGAACTACCTATTCCTGTGTTGGTGTTTTTCAACACGGGAAGGTGGAAATCATTGCCAATGACCAGGGTAACAGAACCACGCCCAGCTATGTTGCATTTACTGAGACTGAACGCCTTATCGGCGATGCTGCCAAAAATCAAGTGGCCATGAACCCCAATAACACAATTTTTGGTATGTATAATCCAACTACTGCTGCTGCTACTACTACTACTTTAATTTTTTTAAATTTTGAGGTGGCGACTCCTTCATTTTCTTGAATTACGAGGTTTTTAACCTTCGGACTGTACTTTTTGCATACACAAAATGGTGGCATTGTAGCATGGTCGAATATCGGTTATATAGCCAATTTGAATTATTAAAGTGGACGAAAAGTGCGAGTTTCGTGTTAGCTCGGCGAAGACTTTTTTCCCGCGAATTTAGCAAATGCCAAATTTCACTTCCACTCTTGCCTCTTAAGATTGCTAAAATTGTGGAAAAATGTAGTTAATATCATGGGTTTCTCAAATTTGCTGTTTTTACTTTATCTGACGTTCATATGATAGTGGTTGTTCTGTACTTGCAGATTGTGCAGTTTTTCCTACAGTGTTTTGAACAATAGACAAATGGAAATTAGGAGCTGCTAAATGCTTCTTGATTACAAATACTTAAAAATTCATTTGTAACTATTGAATCGATAGCTAAACCTCCTGCAATGCTACCATTAATTATGGAAAAACTCTGAAGGTGTATTTCATGATTTTTTAACTAATGTAAAATAACTATGCTGCTATTCCGAGGGCCCCTTAAAACTTTAATTTTGGCTGACTTCAAAAATGAAAGTAAACTTGTTTCTAATTTTTAAAAGGGGAAAAAGTTTGATACAAATATTCATTAAAATTTGTTAATGTTAATGCCTGTATGTTCTCACATCATGTAACTGCCAAAAAGTGTAGTACTAGTTTCCCCAATTCTGATAGTTTTCAGTCTGTAAATCCTATTAAATATGAAGTGTAAGTAAATTATTTGTATCTTGTTAAAAGAGCAAGGCTTGAAGATCTGCTTACTAATTTGCAAACATAAGCATTTTTATTTAGGTGAAAATCAAATTAACCAGTTAGGTATGCAACGGGGCTTGGATAATTGTATTGGAGGGCCACTGTGAACTAATTTTTTATTTGTAATGGGGTTACAAATCTTAAGCAAAAATATGCCTAGTGCCAAAGAATCTAGCCTTATCAAAGCTACTTTTGTGGCAAATTGATTTTGTTAAATGTTCAATATATCTTCAATGTTCATAAATATACTTGTAAAATTAAGAATAGTAGAAATGTTGCAGCTGAAAGTCTAGTTTTCTGTGTATTAAGATCTATTACATATCTGAAGTCTCTCTCTCTCTCTCTCTCTCTCTCTCTCTCTTTCTGGCAAAACTAATCTCTACCAAGTTCTGAAAACTCGACTAATAATTTGAAACTGATTTCAAATTGAAGCGCTCCCTTGATCAGGTCACTAGTACAAAAAATTTGTACCTACAATTTTGAGTGTTTATTGGCAATTGCTACAATAAATTAAAATGGGATATTATGAATTTGAAGTTTGGGTATTTTGTGCTGCACATGTACGGATGCATCACACTAGCCTTAAATTTTAAGATTCAAAATTGCTAAAATGAATATATAGTTCAGTTTTAAACATTTGACTGCAGGACTAAGCCTTTGCCACACGAGATGGCACCAGATGTATTAAATTTGGTTTAAATAATTGCTCCAGATGCCAAACGTCTTATTGGGAGAAGATTTGAAGATCAAACTGTTCAAGCTGACATGAAGCATTGGCCATTTAATGTAATTAGCGACAGTGGAAAACCAAAGATCCAAGTTCAGTACAAAGGAGAATCCAAAACTTTTTACCCTGAAGAAATCAGTTCCATGGTCCTCACGAAAATGAAGGAAACGGCAGAGGCTTATTTGGGCAAGAATGTTACTAATGCCGTTATTACCGTTCCTGCTTATTTCAATGATTCCCAAAGACAAGCAACCAAGGATGCTGGTGCCATTGCTGGTCTGAATGTTCTTCGCATAATCAATGAACCTACAGCTGCAGCTATTGCATATGGCTTGGACAAAAAGGTGAGTAATGTGAGTAACAAAACATCAATTCTGATTGTTTTTCCACATTTTATGCTATTTTTAACTAAAAATTACCGATGCTAATAAAATTTACTTTTGTTATTTTAGGGTCATGGTGAAAGAAACGTTCTCATTTTTGACCTGGGTGGTGGCACTTTCGATGTATCAATTCTGACCATTGAAGATGGAATCTTTGAAGTGAAGTCTACTGCTGGAGACACTCATCTGGGTGGTGAAGATTTTGATAACAGAATGGTGAACCACTTTGTTCAAGAATTCAAAAGAAAATACAAGAAAGATCTGGCGACCAACAAGAGAGCTCTTCGTCGCTTACGTACTGCTTGTGAAAGAGCAAAGCGTACTTTATCTTCATCCACTCAAGCCAGCATTGAAATTGATTCTCTCTTTGAGGGAATTGATTTCTACACTTCAATCACCAGGGCCCGATTCGAAGAATTGAATGCTGACCTCTTCCGCAGCACCATGGAACCTGTTGAAAAGTCCTTGCGTGATGCGAAGATTGACAAGGCTCAAATTCATGACATCGTTCTTGTTGGTGGTTCTACTCGTATTCCAAAGGTTCAAAAGCTCCTGCAAGATTTCTTCAATGGCAAGGAACTGAACAAGTCAATCAACCCTGATGAAGCTGTAGCTTATGGTGCTGCTGTGCAGGCTGCAATTTTGGCTGGTGACAAGTCAGAGGAGGTTCAAGATCTCCTTCTGCTTGATGTTACTCCGTTGTCTTTGGGTATTGAAACTGCTGGAGGAGTTATGACTGCCCTTATCAAACGCAACACCACCATTCCAACCAAGCAGACCCAAACGTTCACCACATATTCTGATAACCAACCTGGTGTACTCATTCAGGTTTACGAGGGTGAGAGAGCCATGACCAAGGACAACAATCTGCTTGGAAAGTTCGAACTTACTGGCATTCCGCCAGCTCCACGAGGTGTCCCACAAATTGAAGTTACCTTTGATATCGATGCTAACGGCATTTTAAATGTAACTGCTATTGAGAAATCGACTGGAAAAGAAAACAAGATCACGATCACCAATGACAAGGGTCGTCTTAGCAAGGAAGAAATTGAACGTATGGTTAATGATGCTGAAAAGTACCGTGCGGAAGATGACAAACAGAAACAGACCATTGCTGCTAAGAATTCCTTGGAGTCTTACTGCTTCAACATGAAGAGCACTGTTGAAGATGAGAAACTGAAAGATAAAATCTCAGATGCTGATAAGACTTCCATTTTGGATAAGTGCAATGAGGTTATTCGCTGGCTGGATTCTAACCAACTTGCTGAGAAAGAAGAATTTGAGGCCCAACAGAAGGAACTTGAAGCACTCTGCAACCCAATTATCACTAAGTTGTACCAGGGTGCTGGTGGAGCTCCTGGTGGCATGCCTGGATTTCCTGGTGGATTCCCTGGTGGTGGTGCTGCTCCTGGACCTGGTGGTGCAGCCGGTGCTGGTGGAGCTGGTGCTGGCCCTACTATTGAAGAAGTGGATTAAACCATCAATCACAACCATTTTAGTTCATGGCTAAAGTTTCATTCCAGAATCAGTATTATTGCAGACACAACTTAAAGTCAATTTTCAAAGTAGATGTCTGTTCAAAGCAAGAAAAGAAAAATTATTGTATTGTACATCTAAATTCACTTGATTTTTGGCAAACTCAGATGTTCTGTTAAATTTTCTTCAGTTTTAAAAAATTAAAATAATTGGCAATCAAAACCAGTGTTTAATCTTATTGAACCAAAAATTCCATCCTTTCCCATTTATTGAATTTATGTTCATATTGAAATGTGTAAAGATAGAAATCCTAGTTTTAGAGGATATTAGTTTTAAACACGAAGTTAATTAAGATATTTGGAATAAGGCTAGATAACTTAATTTTCTAACAGGACTGAAGGTAGATAACAAAGCTTAAAGTAGTGATGTAGGTTTCATAAATTTTGTCTTCTGAGGTTTGAGGCAAGAATGATTGATCCTGCAAGACATTAAAATATTTAGAATTTAGATTTCACTCCATACTAGTGATAAAGTATGGAATGCTGAAATTAGATGGATTGAAGTCTTAGATTAGGTTAAACAATACATTTTTAATGTCAGGATTCCTATGCAAAGCAATTTTTATGTACCTTGCATACAGCTTTCAATCATGGTAAAAGAAATATTTTTTGCGTGTTTTTTTTTTTTTTTTTTTTTTTTTTTTTTTTTTTTTTTTTTTTTTTTTTTTTTTTTTTTACGTGAGTTACGGCGAAATTCATACATGTGCAGGTTAGGATACTCTCATTCAGTACTGCATATTAACTACGTTGATTCGCATAATTAATATGTAAATTATGCAGTTTGTGTAAATAGTAGTGGAGGAATATAACGGATTCCTCCATGGTGCAGTATTTTTGGTTCCAGAAAGTATGTTCTTAGCCTATAGAATACATTTTAACCCACTGAATCACGTAAGAGCGACAATCTCGAAATGAATAACACCAAACACTGTTTGGCAAATAGTAAGTCAAAATGGTTAAGCACTGGCTGGGGTCATCGCATTGTAAATGACAATGGGAGGGAAAAGCAACGAAATGCAGACATGCTTTACTGTAACGGAGGATTAATAATCTGTTTTAAGTGTGAAGTGTAGAATTTGTCGGCTTTCACGACACGTTTCAAACAATGAATTAGAAAAAGCAATTGTCTTAGGACGGATGGAAATGGTCTAATTTATTGCAATTGCTGTAGCGAAGTAAGTACACTGTTAAAATGGATCAATCATGTTTCTAGCTCCTGGTGGTGGTTTACTATTAGTGTGTTTAGCGCTCAAGTCTATTGATGCTTCACAAATTGTATTATTTGACATGCTGAAACTTGGAAATGAGTTAAACATTTTGAACGAATATACTTGGAAGTAGATGCGAAACGAAAAACAAAATTTTTCTTCAGGTGGTAATTATTATTTACTGGAAATATTTATATGTATAATATTTGTATATAATATTGTTCGACATACAAATGTCTTTCAACGGTGTGTACAATTTCAATACTTTCACAATTCAGTAAACTATAACAATTAACATTGATATATAATTCCCAAGGTTACCCAGGAAGGGTCCTACATAATTACTTATTTACAATTAATATTTTTTTCTTTTAGTTTCTATTTCATACTGCTATTTAAGGAGGTTGAAAGAGATCTTTTGAATATCAAGTTTTAATGCGGAAAAAATTATTACATGATTTGCCTAATATAAATTCATTAGTTGCTGGACAAGATGGAAGAGAAGATTGAAAATGATTTGATAATTTTAATATATACATACTTATTGAATCTATTGCTAGTTCATTTAAAATTTGGTCATTATGAATAAACCAGGGAGCATTTAATATTTGTCCTAAAAACTTATTTTGAATAACTTCTAATTTGCATTTGTGTTTTTGCAATACCACCCCATATAGGACGAGCATATGTTATTGTGGGACGAATGATAGATTTATAAATTAAGATATCTGAATCGGTTGAAAGTTTTGATTTTCTATTAATGAATGTGTATGATTTGAGAATTTTGTTATGTGCATTATTAGATATTGAAGAAGTGTGTTGTTTCTTTGTTAATTTTGTGTCTATTTGTAAACCTAAAAATTTAACTGAGGTTGAATTGGGGAGCCAATTAATAGCTTTACGATTAATTATTAATGGTAAGAAGGGTGAATATGTTTTAATGAAAAAATTTTGGGTTGAGATTTTTGAGTGTTGATTTTAATGTTCCAATTGGTGAACCAGGTATATAATGTATTTAAATCTTCTTGTATGTTATCAACACACTTATGAGATCCAAGTGTGCAGTAAATATTGCAGTGTCATTTGCAAATAAAGCCATGTCTGAAAAAGTTAATTTACGGATGTCAGTGATAAAAATATTAAAAAGAGAGGAGAACCTTACGGAACCCCTGCCTTAATAAGTTGTTCTGATGAATGACTGTTATTTAATTTGACTTTAAATTTACGATTTAAGAGAAAACTTTTAAAAATATTTTGAAGGTAGTGAGGGAAACAGTGTTGTCGTAGTTTGCCACACTTTTGCCGAATGCTTTCTCTATATCTAAGGATATTGCAAAAGTAAGTTTTTTCTTTTGAAAATTAGTGGCGATAAAACCAGTACGGCGTAGAATTTGATGCACTGTTGAATGATTTTGTCTGAAACCAAATTGACTTTTGGGTGTAATGTTATTATTTGTAATAAATTTATTTAATCTAATTAAAATTAATTTTTGAAAAATTAGAAAGTAAACGTACAGCCTGGTAATTTTCAAGATTAAAATGATTTTTATTGGGTTTTGGTATTGGCAATATTAATGCTGTTTTCCAAATTTGTGGAAAATGATTTATTCTGAAACTTGCATTAAATATTACAGTTAATGAATTAATACTTGAATTTAGAAGATGTTTTATGATTAAATTTGGAATACAATCAATACCAGAGGATTTTTAAGATTTTAACTTAGAAATAAAAAATTTAGTTTCTGATGGGGAAATAAATTTAATTCTCTCAGGTACTGTATAATAGGAAGAATACATTTTTTTTTGTCATTAAAAAAAAATAAAATTAATAATAGGATTTGTAGTAAAGGAAAGTACAAATTGTTTGGCTAATAGTTCAGCCTTTTCAAAATTGGAAATTGCTATAGTTGATTCTGATGTTAATGGAAGAATACCAGATTTTTCACCGGTGATATTTCTAATGGTTGACCAAAGTTCTGTGGAGTTAGGTTGAAGTTGAGATAGGAATTTATTGATTTGCAAATATCAGTAATTATCTGCTTTATTTTTAACTTCATGTGTTAAACTATTAAGGGCAATTTTTACACGAGGGTTTCTTGACATTTGCCATTTTCTATGAGTTATATGTTTTAGTTTAATTAAATTTAAAATTTCATTAGGAATTTATATTAATTCGTTATTGCTGTGAAATTTTTTTGTGTAGGAAGATAATCTAATTGCATGTGTAATATTATTTTGAAAGTTAAGTATTTCTGTATCTTTGTCTGAAGTAGTTTGTAAGGAAGACGGATATTTTTTTAATTTAATCATATTGAAATGATAAAGTTTCTAGTTTATATTACCAGTAAGTGCTGAATTGGATATTCTATTTGTGGGAACATGTCAAATTTTATTAATACTGGATTATGATCAGTATTAACAGCTGGAATGCAATATTGACAGATAGGTGAATAAAAATTATTAGATATTATAACATCTAATATGTCAGGTTGTATAGTGTGATTACATGAATAATACATTGGTTGATTAGGTGCATGTATAATCCAATTAGATAGATAGATAGATAGATAGATTTATTAAAGTTTGCTTTGAGCTAATGCTCGGTGGCAAACATTATTACAACTAGATATACGACAATTACAAAACTATTACGAATATTTACAAATATAATTACACTTAGAATTAGAGATTAATATCCTAGTTATAATTAATTTTGAGTTATCTATATGTTGACTTATAGCTTTTCTAACACTTCACTTCACTCCACTTCACTTCATTTCACTGCGCTGCACTACACTACACTCCCCACCCCTTCCATGCCCCCACCACACTTCACTTCACTTTCACTGTATAAGAGACATGACCATATTATTAATAATACTAACGATTATAATAATGAAACTAATAATAATAATAATAATAATAATAATAATAATAATAATAATAATAATAATGATAAAAGTCCCAGTATTATTAATGATGACCTACATAGAATTAAGTATATTTTTAAATTTCACTACATTAGAAGGAAGAGTCTCTAGTGCTTTTGCAGGTAGTTTGTTCCAATCTACTATAGTACGATTCACAAAGGAGAACTTGCCTACATCAGTTCTTTGCTTTCTACATCGTATTTTCCAGGGATGGTCTCCTCTACTTTTATAATCAGGTTTCTGTAATCTTTTACTGAGGTCTGCCCATGCTGAGTCCCCTTTGTATATCTTGTACATTACGCATAAACGCGCCCGTTCCCGTCTCTTAGATAAGGGTTCCCATTCATCTCGTCCATCAACGCGTCCATGACTTACAAACTTCCCGGCCCGTTTTTGAATTTTATCCAACGCCTCGATTTGCCCTTTTCTGTACGGGTCCCAGCAGGCCGCTCCGTACTCTAAAATAGGACGAACAAGTGAAGTATATGCCAAGGATCGGGCATTCAAACTACTGTTTTTTAGAATGCGCATTACCAAGTGCAGCGCCCTCCATGATTTCTTGACCGTATTGTTAATATGATCCGACCAGCCCAAGTCGCTACGCAGGACCAAACCCAAGTACTTACAGTTTTTTACACGCGGTATATCGTTAGTTCCTAACTTGTAATTCGAGTGTACATTCGAGCGAGATTTGGTAAAACAAATGAATTTACTCTTTTCCGGATTTAATTCCATCTTATTTCTGCACGCCCAGTTCCATAAACAGTTAAGATCGTTCTGTAAAACATTTTCATCCGAAGACGCGCCAATACTCCTATATATTATGCAATCATCGGCGAAAAGTCTAACTTTCGATTTTATTCCTGTTGCAATATCATTAATAAACGCTAAGAATAGCAATGGCCCTAACACACTCCCCTGGGGGACCCCAGAGGTTACATCGGCTTTCGATGAGTGTTTGTCACCTATTCTGACTGCTTGAGTTCGGCCCGTAAGAAATTCTTTTATCCACAAGATTATTCGATGATCTAATCCAGTTTTTGACAGTTTTTCAATTAAAAGGCCATGTGGAACCAGATCAAATGCTTTAGAAAAGTCTAATATTACTGCATCGACCCTACTCCCTTCGTCTAATGAATCTGCTATGTCCTGACATAAAGAAATAGTCTGGCTGTCGCACGAATAGCTAGGACGAAAACCGTGTTGATTTTGAAAAAGCCAGTCGGTTTTATTCCAGACTCGTCTAATATATTCCGCAATCATGTGTTCCATCTGCTTGCATACAACTGATGTCAAACTTATAGGCCTGTAATTATTAACAATCCTTTTGTCTCCTCCCTTGTGAATCGGCACTACAATTGCCTCTTTCCAATTTTGAGGAATCGTATTATTATTTATTGTGACGTCCATTAACCGAGCAAGGTAAGGAATCATGGCTTCCCCTCCCAATTTCAATATTTCTCCTGGTATTCCGTCGGGACCTACAGATTTATTTCTCCTAATTTTTGCAATCCTTTTTCTAATAATTCCTGCATCGACTCTAAAGGTTTCTATAACGGGTGTTGATTTATTTACTGAAATCTGATCCTTCGGCTTGAAAACCGACGCATAATGCCTATTTAAACAAGCCGCCTTTTCACTGTCATTTGTAATTAACGAACCGTCAGCTCCGCAGATCGCTGGAATATTTTCTTTGTTCCCTTTCTTATGTCTCACATACTTGAAGAAATTTTGCCAACAGTTCAATCGATCGTTTAGAATTGATTTTAGGTAATTTTCTTGGGTATGTAACTTTAATTCTAGTAAGTCTTTAGATAATTGTAGAAAATTATTTTTCTGTTCCTTGTTTACATTACGTTTACTATACGCTTTCCTAACCTTCCTTTTCAGTCGCCTCACTTCTTTGTTGAAATAGACCGGATCCGAATTGCACCGTAGTTTCTTGGTAGGCACGAATTTTTCTAAGCATTCTAAAATTATGTTCCTAAAGTTTGTCCATATCTGTTCTACTGTACATCCGCTAGAAGCCCAAGTTGAAAATTTGCTTTTCAAATATAATTGCATGTTTGTAACATCTGTTCTATAAAACTGAAAAATTTTTCTTTCTTTAACGGGATCGTTTCGCTTACCCTCTCTGCACATTTTTAGAAGGACTCCTTTGTGGTCGCTAATTCCAGGAATTATTTCGCAGGAAAGAAGTTTGTCCACCGGTCGAATAAGGAAAACGTCCAGTAAAGCATTATCGCGTGTCGGTTTAGTCACTACCTGCGTTAAGCCGTTGTCCCAAACCAACTCGTTAACGAGGCGTTGGGCGGCGCCTTCAGCCCCCACATCCCCCTCCCAGGTAGCGTGCGGTAAATTTAAGTCTCCTCCGATAATGACGTTTTTCCCACTTTTCCTGATTGCGCGGGTTCGCTCTACAAGTCTTTGCAACGGTTCGTGCCCATCTTTCTGTGACCTATACGCACCTATAATTTCCCATTGGTTTTTTGAATATCTATCTCGAACGTGTACACCTATTATTTCAAATTTGTCATCCATCCATGCCTCTACTGCTTCAAAGTTGTCTTTTACGCATATAAAAACACCCCCGCCAATGCGATCTATTCTATCACGTCTGAATGTTGAGAAATTTTGTCTGAAGATTTCAGCGTTTAATATTTCCGAATTGAGCCATGATTCCGTACCTATCACGACATCTACATTATAAGATTCTACAGTGTTCCAGAAATGAACAGTTTTATTATAAATACTCCTACAATTAACCTGCAGAAAGACCAGAGACTCACCTTCTGCGCGATTACATAGCGAAAGTCCGTCTCTCGCCACCGTTCTCGCGTCGTTGTCCGCCGTTATGTCGCCGTTCGTCGTCGCTGCCCCCGCGCCGCCGTCCCTCGCCGCCGTCACCGCGACACTGTCCGTCGCCGCTGCGTCGCCGTCCCACGCCGCCGTCGCCGCGACGCCGTTCGTCGCCGCTGCGTCGCCGTGCCTCGCCGCCGCCACCGCGTTGCCGTCCGTCGCCGCTGCGTCGCCGTCCCTCGCCGCCGTCACCGCGTCGCCGTCCGTCGCTGCTGCGTCGCCGTCCCACGCCGCCGTCACCGCGTCGCCGTCCCTCGCCGCCGTCACCGCGTCACTGCAGGCTACGCCGTCGTCACTCGCCGCACTGCAGGCCGCCGCCGACATTCCCACACAAACAATTTCATGGGATTCGATATCCCTTGCCGCCACCGCCATGCGGTCTCACGAGCTTGTCGCGGAAAGTTTCGGGCCTCCTACGCGCGAGAAGAGTCCACCCAGCTTTTTGGATCCCGAGCGATTAAGATGCAAGCCGTCACGACCGAAATCGCCGTCCTGCAACCAAGAATTTGGGTCCACAAAAAACACCTTTCTAGTTTGTGCCACCCATTCGTACATGCGGTTGACTACATCAACCCGTCTCCACGGAATGCCGCGACGCCTGAGAATCCCACTAATATATATTTTAGCACTTGGGAACTTCTCTTGCACTTTCATCACGAGGTCACCCATATCCCCCATGACGAAGTCCAGATTTCTTCTCTTAACGTCGTTAGTACCGACATGTAATATGACGGTATCTGGCGTTCCGAGGTCCCTGTTCTCCACAAACAATTATTTCTTATAATTAGTTTAAATAAGAATATACCTTGAGGGGATGTAGAGTTACAACCCCATGCTTGATGTTTAGCATTTAAGTCATCTATTAATGTTCTGTAATTTGGATTGAGTATTTGAGAAAGTATATTTGAAGGGAATTTTTGGTTGGGGGGCTTGTAAGCCCATATTAGTGTTACAGAATCATTAAGAAAGTTAATTTTCAAAGCTAATATTTCTAAATTATTATTAGTTGGAACATATATTTGTGAATGTTTAATTTTCTTTCTTATTAAAATTGCAACTCCTCCTACTGAATTAAATGATAAATGATCTTCTCTATAAAATAGATAGTTTGGAATGTGAATTCTATTTGTAGGATTTAAATGTGTTTCTATGATACAGGCAATGTCTATTTGGTGAACATGTAAAAAGTTTTGAATTCTTGTAATTGACAAACAAGACCATTGGCATTCCAGTTTAACAATATTAGATCACGGTAATCTATTATTACATATTTTCGGTAATAACTCCTAGATTAATTGATAAAACCTAGGAATTAGTAGGTTAATTATTTGATTTGTGATAGTAGGAATAATTGAGTTAATGTCTATGTGATTAATAAGAGAAGAAGAATAGCTATTTTGGAGTACATTTTGTGAGCGGTTGGAGAGAGATGGTAGAGGCAGAAAATTGTGTAAGTAATGTTGTGAAGAAAGGGGGTTTGTTGTGGAGGTAATTGAAGTGTTCTAGGATAAGATCTAAGTTGAAGGTTTAGGATAAGATTTATTTTTCAGTATTGGATTATTTGTAGTTGAAGAAATCCTAGGATTAGA
The DNA here is from genome assembly GCA_011170035.1 of Teleogryllus occipitalis. Classification (NCBI taxonomy): domain Eukaryota; kingdom Metazoa; phylum Arthropoda; class Insecta; order Orthoptera; family Gryllidae; genus Teleogryllus; species Teleogryllus occipitalis. The sequence goes on from BLKR01015904.1 coordinate 31,678, forward strand.
AGATCTATTTGATTTATTAGTAATATTTAAAAAAAAATATACAACCTCTATAATTTGCAGTATGAAATTGTAAACAGTTTACACATTGGGGAATAGAATTTGTAGGTTTAGTACAATTGGTATAATGATGTTTATCTAAACATCGTACACATTGAGGATATAATTTGCAATTTGCTTGTGTGTGATTAAAATTTGGGCAATTTTTACATTGGATAGGTATTATTTGATACGAAATTTTATTGAAATAATACTGTTAAATAATTTTGTTATTTTAATTATTTTTCTACTTTGTTCATTGTCTGTTAATTCAATAGCAGACATATCAATTTCTTCACATCTTTTGTTGTAGAGACATGAAACTGATAAAATTTGAAATGATTTAGTATTAATTGATTCTGTATTAATTTGTTTTGATTTGTTTCTGAAGTTCAAGAAAATGTTTTAGAGAAATAATTTTTATATTTAATAGAATTTTTTTAAAAACTATTGAATGCAATAGTACACATATGCTCATTCTAAACATTTTTCTAGAGTCCTGGAATTTTAATAATGCTGTTGAAAGAAAAAATTCAGTCTTTGTGTATTTTGTAATTTCCTTATCTTGAATTTCATTCAAAGAACAAGAAACATTGCTGTGTCTGTCCAAAGCTATTCATTATGCCAAAAATTTAAGTAGTATGACAAATTTGCAAGTTTATATGTACTGACTGTCATGTATTAAGGAATCTTAAAAAACATTGGAAAGCAAAACAGTGAAGCAAGACACACAATTTTATAAAATTGCCTATTACAATTAAGAAATTTGAAACAACAGTTGTACCTCTAGTGGAATCATTAATAATTGTTGAAGACATTGAAATGTATTTGGAATTAGTGTTTGGATATATCAGTATGTCTGCTAAGAAGAAAGCATATAAAGTGTTAAATTAAAACCTTGATTTCAAATTTCTCCATAATGAAAAACCATTATTTGTGTTGAAAAATCAGAAAATGCAGAATTTGACTACACATTGGCTCAGATTTCATCTTATGACGTAGAAAGGTTATTTTCTGCATTCAAAAACATTTTTTCTGTGACAAAAAGATGAGTTTAACAGAGGACAATTTAAAAATTGTTAATTATTCATTGTTACAAAGGCTTTTAAGCCAATAAAAAAGACAGTAATCAAAAATTTGTTTGTTTATATTTTGTTTATTTATACCCTGCATTGTGCATATTCAGCTATTTGTTAGTGCATGTTTTCAGGCGAGCCTAGAGAAAACCAGAGGCCTGGGGCAAATGAAACATTCCCGCCTCCCCCAATTCATAAACACTTCAATTCTCCATGCATTAGAAATAACTTATAGCTTTAAATTTGGATTAGAGATTAATACAATTTTTATTTCTTTTGAATGAACAAATATTCAGCGCTCCATAAATAAGTCGGGGCGTGGGGAAAGTTGCCCTAGCTGCACCCCTCTCCCCTACTGGTTTTCCCTGCACAAGGCACACAAGGCATTTGATAGTCCATAGCCGGTCCATAGTCATAATTTTTAAGCGTTTAGAATTCAATCCGTAGAGGAATGCTTAACGTTTTATGGGAATATAAGCTAACCTGCGAATGTTAAAAGTGAGAAGTTGAATGTTAGTTTGAATATGGACTTAGTCTAAATTTTGAAAAAAAAGTGAAGTAGGTTTTTTTGACAATGAAGATGGTTATGCTCGGTGCAACAATGAGGACATCTTTTATTGTAGTGTGGGATGAGTTTAATCTGGAAACACATATTACATTTATTGGAACAGTTCTGTTACCTGATTGACACTAGTAATATTTGTCTTGGCATTCTTGCTTCCATTCGTGCTGGTAATGAAAATGAAAGATCAGAGACCACGAAGAATGGGAATCCCTGATCCAATACTAATAAAAGTATACTGATAATAAAATATATAAGGTAATGGAAATTTATTCAGGAAAAATCTGAGAATTTAGTAAATACCTAAGCGTAAATCTAAAATGTCAATACTGTAAAAATAGTTGAATTTTATTAATCTGATGAGTTGAAACTGCTGATAATCAGAGGATTTTGTGAAGCCTTTGATGTGTTAAAATTAAATTTCTAATAAAGGCATTTAAATTATTATTGAGGAATTAAAAAATAATTGCTTTTAGATTATCTTTCATAAGGTGTCTGAACTGATTTTGCTTATCCAATGTCTCTTTAACACCAACAAAAAATATTAACATGGTTAGAAAATATTTTGTTTTCGTTGAATACAAAAGGCTCACCAATTTCATAAGGCAATGGAAAAAAGGAAGAGAATTATGAGATGTTTTAGGTAGAGAAAATTACAAGCAATTCCACAAAAAAATCTCCTTAGTTTTTTCCTAGGTTTTGAGTTTTCTCCTTGAAAGAATTTTTGTTGTTTCACTCAAGTTGAAGTACTTGACCTCCTTCAAGAACAATGAAAGAAGATTGAAGTTGATGGAGACCTAGAAATTGGTTATCAATTTACATAAATTTTAAATAGCCAGAGCCCAAATATTCTTTTCATGAATTCATAAAATATTGAATAGATCACAGGAATTTTCAGTTGGAATATCACAATATTTAGGGGTGAGGTAAATTTGTAGGATTTAATGAACTTCAATATAAACATAAAACATGTTAATTATAAGGAATACATTAAGGTCAGGAAACTATTACAATTAAATAAAATACGTTAAGTTTGATAAAGTTTATTACATTAATGATTCAGATGTTTATATTATATTTCCATGGTACTAAGTCAGAACCAGGTATATCAAAGAGCCAATTTTTTTGTTATCTGATTATTGACAAATGTCTTAGCTCCACAGATTTGTGGTATAGATAGTTGTCCATTCTCTTTTAACACATTGTCCCAACGTTGCTAATCCGCAACACACACTCACACGCACACTCACATTCTCACACTCTCACACACACACTCACTCCTAATGTGAACAGCCAGATAAGGAAAATATAGTTCTCCGGGGCAAAAAAAGAAGAAGAAGAAGAAGGAAAATTGATTAACTGTGCAATTGTGAACTCGTGGAAGATATATAATATTGCAAATGAAGAAAAGATGTCAGAACTACAATTTTGCTCTTACTTAGCCATGACTCTCATGAAATCTGATGCAAAAGAAAGCGAATGCAATGAGTCAATAAATACACAGGAGACTGAAAAAATCTCATTTAAGTCCACCCACATTCACCTACCTACCTAAAGAAGTACGTTAGGATGATGTACAGATAGTGACAGAGGTGGCTCAGGCCATAATTTAGTTACTGCAGTGCCTCTGGCCGTGAGGTCCTAGTGTTCGAGTCTCAACAATGGCAGGATTTTCGACACTAGCTACAGAGGCTCACTTTAAGATTCGGTCACCCTCTTATTCTAATTTGTTTAATTTTTACAAAAGAAGTGGGACGAAAAAAAAAATAAAACGGATATGTGCATTCAATAGTAACTTCTTTATTGCAACAAATGTGTCATTCAGAATTATTGAAATTAACATAAACATTTTAAATTTTGGGAAAAATACAATAGAATGAATAATATACGCCACTTTGAAATTCGGTCACACACAACATAATTATAGAAACAATACTGACTATAGAACTAATCACAACTAATACTAACGCAAAAAATAATTTTAATACTATCTAATTTGTTGCGTCCATTTTGACGCAACGCGTCTCGAAGGATTAGGAGAAGGTCGTTGAGCGCTTTGCGCTATGGAGTAATCCTCCGTTACTTTGCGCGCTAGTGGGGTAACCTTTACGATTAATCACCTCTCGTAAACGTTGGGTCACATTTAACACAATTTTATCTGTTTCTTTTGAACTTAAATATCCTCATTCCTCTTTCAGTCTCTTCAGTTCTTCTTTCGAAGAAATTGGAGTTTTCCTGACTTTCCTGTCTAGAATTTCCCGAAGATTCTCAATGGGGTTGAGGAGGAGTGTCCAAAACCTTTGGGCAAATATAAAGTAACCATTCTCGTACTATATGGGCTTTGTGTTTTGGGTCATTGTCTTGATAAAAGTGAAAAGTCTGTCTTATTCCCAAATTTTCAGACTTATGTGTAAATTTTGTCGTAATATTGTCAGGTAGTGTTCCTTATTCATTGTGTCATCAATAAAAGTCATTTGTCCCTCACCAGCTGCTGACACGCATCCCCAAACCATGATGTTACCCCCACCGTGCTCTACAGTAGGCCATGGTGGAAATAACACCATGCAGTAGACTGTTATTTCCACCATGCAGTAGACTGCAGATTTTTTTGGTCGAGCTCTGCGTTCACTTTACGCCACACAAGAACTCTTCCATCTGACCTCATGAGATTGAATTTGCTTTCATCGGCAAATATCACATCTCGTCACCACTCTGGGGCCTTGTGAACATACTTTTTGGCGAACTCTAATCGTTTTCTTCTATTCACCTTGCTTACGAAAGGTTTCCTTCGGGCTACTCTTCCGTTATACCCCGCACTTCTTAAGGCTAAATGCACCGAAAAATACTTATAAGAAAAATCAATAGATCGCAGCACTATCACACGGAATTTACTAGATCGATAACGTCTGAACAAATTGTCCGATTTTTGTCCGATTTTCGATCTGTAAACGGCTTTGGACTTCTTTTTAAAATAGAATTCACGCTACGATGCCGTTTTTTCAAAAAATATTTCCAAAAAATTTTTTAAAATGATTTCTCATAGTTCCGGGAAGAAATTAAAAAATGTGGGCTTATAGCGCGATGACGACGTGCTTCCTGAATCCAACGCCGTGTCAATCATGCAAATCGGATGAATAGGAGTGGCGTAAAGTGAAATTTCGGAAAAAAATACCTGATCCCCCTCCCCCTTCCCGGTCCCCTTGCTTTACCCGACCACTTCTGGGCCCTCCCTCGACGCGGCCGAACGGCCAAACCGGGCGGCCAGCGGCGCGGGAGGCCGAACTTTCAGACAGGCAAGCTGGGCAGTCAGTTTAAGCTTTCGTCCCATTCAGTCTCAATATATTTTTCTCTATTTATCAAACTAGTGATACTGTAACACAACCAAACGGTCTCATATCATCTGTAATAGTCGTATAAAACTATATATCTTGTTCACATATTTCCGTCTTCATACCATCAAAAAGTTATTTGAGGCACTACTCAAAATATCAATTCCGAATTGGAAACTGATTTCAAAAAGAAAATTGAACTAATTGTGTAGATATCACCAATATTCCATGGCCTAACATCTTATTTTACATACATTTTACTTCTAAGATCTTCCGTTATCATTCCACTACCAGAAAGAATGAGCCGAAATTACGCACGAGCTCTTTTATCCTGCGACTCGATTTTTGATCTCAAAACGGCGTTTGTCTCCTTGATAGACTTCACCTGATGAATCTGTTTTCCCAAGTAAAATTTTAAAACTGTTTTCGTACTTTCGGACAAAATTGAAGAAGTGGTAAAATAGCGCGCAGGCGAGATGCATCCTGAATCCAACACTGTAACAAACATTAAAATCTAATATTAAGAATCGTGACATGTCCCAGCTTATTTAGTAAGTTATATTGATATAAAATGATTCTGTTATATTTGTATAAACTTGAAGATTGGAATAAGTAATTCCCGGCGCGTCATTTTGATACAAACTACGTAAATGATAACATAAAAGGATGTAGTGTAAATCATTGTATTGTGACATATATATGCATTTTTTAATGCATTAAATTGTCATGAAAGCAACACAACTTTAACCCTTAGACAGGAACACCACACTAGAAGAGGAATATCCGTCTATGAGGGGGATAAATTATGTTTTGTTATACAGTTCGGCAACTTTTACATTTCTACATGAAGATACCATTTTTCTAAACATCGTACACGCTTATCAGTAATCGGGTAGCAATTCAATTTATAAGATTTATATACTACTAGTAAAACGTAGCATACCAGTCACTGATAAACCTCATATTAGGGAATCAGAATGCAAACGTATTAAATCGGCGATCCTCATGTAGGTGTCGAGAATAGGGATATATAGAATTGATGTTGATATTTTCAAAACATAGATTTTGTATAGACACATGAACATATTTCGTAAAAAAATGAAACATTTATAAAACCTGATGTTTATTATCGATGTGCTTGATGAGTTGTTGTGAATGAAAAGAACCGATAATCACAATTTTATAAAAAAGTTAAAATATGAAATAATATTGCATTATACCACTGTCAATACATGTGTTCGAATAAAGTGAGACTATCTTCAGCCCAAGAAATGACCCCATTTTTCTGGCATTTCCTACGTATGTCCAACCGTACGCAGAGAGGCGGCCAACGCAAGCACTCTAGGTGTAAGGTCTCTCGCCCACTTTCCTGTACCCATTTGAGGAAGTTGTGACTCCATAAGATGACCCTGGGTGATAGTTTTCAGGCTTAGTTTCGCTGTTATTCTTTTTACTTTCTTTTGCCGTTTTGTCTAAATCGTAATTATAAATTAACAATCACGGCCACTGTCAAAACAAATTATCTTCCGCACGAACTTGATCGATGTTTCTAAACCAGGTTTTTGAAAGATGTTTTAATTTTGAACATTGATATTTGCATTTGTATTACTTGAGCATCATTCCTTCGCTTTTCTTGCTATCCGAAACTGGGAGGGGACGCGCCGATAATTCAGCGAGTTCTTCCTTAATAATGGCAGAATGTGCGCATGAAAGACGGGTATCAAACACACTGTTCAGTGCAATGATGTCTATCTGTCGGCTCCAATCCCGGTCAAGCAGCGGCTGTGAGCATCTCTCCTTTCATCTGCAGGTCCCAATTCTTCGCGGGTCTGAACGCGCAGAGAAATAGTACTAGAACATAGATCGCAAGCCATCCCTTGTTAGACCTATCTGGATATACACAGCAATAGGATGCTAGCAATTTGTTCATTGCTCATTCGGACTCGAACTGCCTTTTTCCTTTTGTTTGTGATATTATGTATTAGTTATTTAATTGTGCCACTTACACCCTTTTCTTCCGCTTCATTCTATTATTCCAAGCATAATATCCTTTTCTAGAGATTTTGTTCGACTCATAGTATGTCCAAAACATTTTATTTTCCATTTTTTGGCTTTGACTTTTATAGAAAGTTCTGTTTTCTTTTCACAATTTCGGCATTTATCTTCTTGCCCTCCCATTGTACGTTTAATATTTTCTTCCGTGTCCATACTTCAAAAGCATCTTCCTTTTTTCGGCCTATCTCAATGTTCAGCTTTTACACTCACACAACAGGATTAGAAATGCCATTTTCTCGATTATTTGGATTTTGGTCTTACGCAAGGCTTGATTTCTGACGGAACACGACGGAACGGCGTTCCTGTATCTCGCTGATAATTATTACATTATATTATAAATATATAATTATTTCTATTAAATTAATAAATCATTTTGAGCGCGTTCCGGGACCTAAAATTTTAGAAATCAATCACTTGATATGCCTGCATATTTTATGAATTTGTGTAATTTTCTTTCCGCTGCTTTTTCTAAAATTATTCCTCTTTAGTTTTTCTGTACAGTATCCAGAATTTGTTATTGTAATTCATAAGTATTTAACTTCGCCTGCCATGAATATCACTTCTCCGTTGATGTTCAGGCTTCCTTTTTTACCAGTTGACATAAATGTTGTTTTCGTTAAATGTAAGTTCATAGAATATTTAAATTTTATATTAATATATTTAGCTATCATTATTACATAATTCAGAATTAAGTACAAATAAAACATCTGCATAATTTTCATGACATAACATTTTGGCGTTTTCTCGAAAAGGAGTAAAGTGGACATATCACGTTTTGAATGTTTGCTCCTCATTTCGCGCTCCTTTCTATCCAAGCCCAGCGCCGCCAGGGCACGCGCTCAAGTGTAGTCACCCTTCTGAGCTGGAAGCAGGGTCGCACCTCTGGCACACTGCTGTTCTGATAGCGTGACTTTTCTGACCTCTGCAGACATCTCGCCGCGTTCTTCGGCGGGCTGCGTGCTACACTAGGGCAATTCGATATGCCCAAGCGTAGGAAGAGGGCGGTGAGCAGTTTTCAGTGGGCGAGAACATTGTGCAGTGACGAAGTGGAGATTATATTTACAATACAAGAATTAGTGGAATCATTCGCGTTTCGTTAATTATTAGTAACCGAGTGTTATATATGAACAAGATAATAATTCAAACAATAAATAACAATTATATAAGTATATTAGTTTAATAAACATTTTGTGAGATATTATTAACTAAAATAACTTATTTAGTCGACATTTATGGATGGTAAGCTATTGTTTTTCATTGAAAATACAGGTATAATACCCTTATAACCTTTATGGACGTCCATACCGTTATAGACGTCCTATAGAGGTATTTTACCGGTATAAAAAAACGGGTATTTGAAAAAGGTATGTAAAATACCGGTATTTTACCGGTATTTAATACCTTTTCGGTCCCTGCTTATTCCTCATTGCCAGTTTACACTCCCTGGTCATATTTCGAATGACCCGGAACATTTCTTTAGGTCTCCTTTTGTTGTTATGTTCTTCCACTTCTTTGCATTTTTCTTTCTTTATTTATTTATTTAACGTAAAAAAACTGTTAAAAACTGCGTGTGACGTGCTATATTTCTTGAAGAAACTTTTGTTTTTGTCTTGGTCTACGCTGGAATACCCTGCTGAGTTCTCTGACTTTTATCCTTTGCTCTCTTAGCAGAGAAATATAATACTTGAAAAGAACGAAACATTAGGACTTTATTATTATTATTATTATTATTAATAATAATAATAATAATAATAATAATAATAATAATAATAATAATAATCACGCGAACGGAGAGGAATCGAAGGTAAAGTGTACATACTCGTAATCCTTCGAATCTTCACTTCGATGACTGAGTTTCCAAGATTTATAACAATTGTGAGACTCCATCTTTATATTTCACGGTGAAAATCTTGAAATATCTCTACAGGTCTGATTCAGTTTGCCCATTGTGAAACCATGGAGCAGGTTGTTACTCTAGGCACCGGGCCCCAGGCCGCAGGCCGCCGGGTTTGACCGTTCGGCCGCGTCGAGGGATCCCCCACAAGGTTCGGGTGACGCAACTGGGGGCTCAGGTACTTTTTCCGAAATTTCACTTTACGCCGCTCCTATTCATCCGATTTGCATGATTGACACGGCGTTGGATTCAGGAAGCAAGTCGTCATCGCGCTATAAGCCCACATTTTTTAATTTCTTCCCGGAACTATGAGAAATCATTTTAATTTTTTTTTGGAAATATTTTTTGAAAAAACGGCATCGTAGCGTGAATTCTATTTTAAAAAGGAGTCCAACGCCGTTTACAGATCGAAAATCGGACAATTTGTTCAGACGTTATCGATCTAGTAAATTCCGTGTGATAGTGCTGCGATCTATTGATTTTTCCTATAAGTATTTTTCGGTGCATTTAGCCTTAACACCCTCCGTACAGTTTCGGGATGAACAATCTTCTCACATTCCACCCGAACCTCAGCCACTATTTTAGGAGCACTCAGACTTGGATTTTTTTTTTTTTTTTTTTTTTTTTTCACTTTTTTCATAACAGACCGTCTCTCTCTGTCAGCTTCCTTGGTTGACCTCTGTAGCTGTTGGACTCGATTCTATCCTCGTTCTTGTATCTTCGTATGATGTCTCCTACGGTGCTTCGTGGAATATTCACTAAATTGGCGATGTTCCTGTGAGACATTCCTTTCTCATTGTGAAAAATCACCAGCTGGCGCTGTTCGAATGTTGTGTTCTGATATTGACGTCTCATTATACGCAGAAATCACCTCTACAACGGTAAGCAGGTGCGACAGGGTTGAAAGCTATTTCTAAACTGAAGGTCGAGGGCAATTAAACTGTAACTGGCATTTACTATGCTCTTAATAACGGAAATTTGTGACGAAATCAGCGCCAGCCAATAGTGACCGAATTTTAAAGTGGCGTGATTGATAGACTCTTTGAAGAAAATCGGAGAATATTTCTGGTCTTGTGCTTTAAAATTTGTTGATTTTTTGAAAATTTACAGAGAAAATACTGACAGTGTCAAGGATATAATTTGTCTTTAATTGTGTAGGCTTATGGAGATATGTAGAGTAAATACGTAAAAAGTTGCTGACTGACCGAATCTTAAAGTGAGCCTCTGTACATAGCTAGGTCGAGTTCAGCCGCCATCCGGAGAATAATTCTTGCGGTCGCCTGCTCTCATCGGTGACTTCCTTTGATTTCTCTGATCAATACCAAGCAAATGCCAGAGCAGTACCCCAACAAACGGGCCATGGACCATGATCATTCCTTCCTCATCCTTGTCCTTTCCTCACCCGTTACTTGCACACACTTACACATGCACTACAATACCACACTTGCCGAGAGTCCGGTCGGGAGCTGAGAGTTGGTCCCCGGCTGAGGCGGTGCCCCGTGGGAGATACCTGCGTGGGGAAAACCCTCAAGCCGACAGGTAGGTCGGCTTCGGATCTCGCCATCCAACGGAAAATCACCGCCCCCTAAAGCGCTAAAAAAATGCACTAAATTTACTAGACATGAACCTAGCAGTTGATGCACCCTGAATCAGCAGCCAATCAATCGATCATGTAGAGCATGTGATTATAAAGGGAGAATCAATGCACTAAAAAAATGCACTCAATTTACTAGACATGAACCTAGCAGTTGATGCACCCTGAATCAGCAGCCAATCAATCGATCATGTAGAGCATGTGATTATAAAGAGAGAAACTGTAGCCAGAAGGAGGTGCAGATTGGGCAAAAGCACTATAATTTATAAAAGTTAAAAAAAATACAATGTTCATCCCCATTCAAACTGTTTTCACTCATTTTATGTCAAGATAAATTTATATATTTACAAATAAAAGTATCCAAAGTTTTTTATGACAATCATTTATTTCAAGAAATAAATGATTGTCATAAAAAACTTTGGATACTTTTATTTGTAAACATATATTGACAATCAAGAAGAAATATTGATTTAATAAATTTATATACTTTAGGTCCCAAAGTTGCATATACGCAATATTTTGTTGCACATTGACTGTTGGTTAAAAAAATTATAATTGGTTTGGGATTTCGGATATTTTATTGGGGGGAGGGGGCAAAGGGTTCCCCCAAACCAAATGACATATGAGTAGTTGCACTATAATTCTAACATTAAAAATGTGAACAACACTAGCTCCTCCTAAGCCATGCGTAGGATTTTTACCAAATTGAAGAAACCCCTCCCGATCTGGCCTGGGTCGAAGCTCTGCGGTTTTGGACAACATATCACTCGCGTCTTCAATACTCATATTTCCAGCGATTTGTTTACATTATTGCATTTGTGACTGGATCTGTTTCAAATGGTTTCCAATGAAATTTATTTAAAACTCAAAAGATTTCTATGAATAAGAGTTTGGAATTTCGCATTTACAGTAAAGCTTAAACCCCATTTTCTTAAAAACGGCTCCACAGTTTTCAACAAAAATTTCCTTATAGGACAAATTTTACTCTTTTTTTTTTTTTTTTTAGGACTTTTACGATGTTCGTTACGGGTGGCGTGAGCGCCTTATCTGCCATTTCTATGCATACAGCACCTTCTGCATCTAATGCCAACTTTCGAATATCGAAAATAATGCTTTGTAATTAGAGTACGCTCACGAAATTGCACCAGCGGTATAATTCCCTCGCATACAACCGTTCTACATTCAAATGCAACTTTCGGAGAATGTGTCAGCACCTTTTGCTGGTGACCCCTTCAATTAAAAAAAAACAACAACAAAACAACAACAAAAGAATATAGCAATGTAGAGTTTATTATCTAATAGCGTACGTATAGCACTATCCCCACCAAAAGTTTTAAAGAAAAAATTTGCAGCAGTTTTTGAGAAAATCTTGTTTTTGTTATTTTTTAAAATTGGAGGCACATATTGCGCAAAAACTACTAAAAGTTTAAAAAAATGTACGTGACCTTATTGAAAGAATTAAGTGTGGGAACAAATTTTATTTGAAGGAAAATTCTCTACCTTGAATTTCCTAGTTTTAGGAAGACGCCGAAAAAATTCAAACTTATGCTATTTTCGAGTTAACAGTAAAAATAGGGTCTATGCTATCTTTACAAGTGTATTTTACTCTATTCTTACAAGAAGTTTAAAGAAAAATGTGGAGCAATTTTTGAAAAAAAAATTGAAAATGTCGCAGGAACTTCATGTAAAGTACTCCCGAAAATTAATCAATGTTTTCCAAAATCGCAGAGCTGTGACTCAGGCGAGATCGACAGGGATTTATTCAGTAGGCACCTGTGGCGTCTCCTCACTCTGAACCTATGGCGTTGGCAGTGAAGGAAGGTGTTACACACTCTTTTCGCTTACATACTTAGTATAATATTGAATTATGTAAACCAAATATTTATTTTAAATTATGTTGGACGAATGAGAGAAAGATAATCGCAAAATAACAACAATGAGAATGTATTTTCTATTGCAAAGATTGGAATGAGACGTTTTATAGTATGTAAAAAGACATGCTCGACGCTTTCCCCATTCTTCAGTTCGCGTTTTAAAAATTAAACTAGTGAGAAACCGTCAAAATTTGACGGTGAGATCTGAGATAAATGTAAAATACTGTGCCCAGACTAATGTTCACAATACGTTGCATTGTTTGGATTTTCAGGGTACAACGAAAATATTCTGTGATGTGTAGTTCCCAAAATTTTGAACACGTGTGGCCCATGACCAAGTGGCAATGTAATATCGGCACCAAATTACACAAACGAAAGAGCACTATTATACTGACGGTTATTATTTCTAAAGATTTTATGTGTCATCATCTCCTGTAAGTAACTCTGATTTCTTCTGACATATTGCGCGAAGGTAAACTTATTTCCCATTTAAGCAACACAGAGTAAACTGGTTTGCAGAATTTCTCTCACATGGGAAGTACAAATCAGAACAAAACTGAAATTTCGTAGACAACGACCCAACAGAAAACGAAATGACCTCACTACCACGACACCTACGCTGACTTTCTCTTTCCCTGCGTCCAGTTAATGTACGTTTGCGTCTTTTGGGGCACGTGGGCAAGGATTCGGAATTCGACATAACCTGTGAACTACTTCAGTACAACCGAGCAAAACTCACTGTCCGAATGTTCTCTACAAAATACATCACAGAAGCAAATATATGCAAACTGTCAACACCACAATGCAATTATTGCACTGAAACAAAACCTTTACAAATTGTAAACAAATCTCAACAATCAAAATCAAGCGTCAAGCAGCGCCACCATGAAGCAGCCGCTATTTGGAAAAAAAACAATTGATTATTGATGAACGTACTATTAAAGGATGATTTAATGAATTAATTTACAGCATAAATGTGGGTGAATCAACACAAACAATATATGATAACACATCTAGGGATCACATTCTTTCGTTTA